>LDKF01001363.1:0-43415 GCA_001026735.1 Rotylenchulus reniformis
AGCGGGGTTTGACCAACAGAAAATATTTTATTTTTTAATATTTTTCCAAAATAATTAAATATTTTTGTGTAAAAAAATATTTTCTTTGCGTTCAATTTCTATTCAAAAAAATATAATTTTTAAGTTTGTGACGCTTCCTCGAGCGAGGAATCTGCCGAAAAAAGCACAACTCCGCAATCTACCACCATGACCACCTTGAACACGACCATCTGGGAGACGACGACAATCGAGGTTGAAAAAAATAATTTAATAAAATATTTTTGTAGAACCTGACGACAACGATGGAATTCTTCACAACGAGCGAAGAGCCGGATACAACCGTGGAAGGTAGAGGAATTAAAATTATTAAATTTAATATTAATTAAATTTCGCTTTAAATAAAAAATATTTTTGTTTAATCATGAGATTTGGAAATTAAAATTAGGGTTTAGATCGTGAATATAGGCCAAATCAATCAAAAATTAAAAAAAAGCTTCAATAGATAAAAGGGCTCTGATGAGCCGTAATTTTCCGAAACCGTAATTTTTCAATTTAAAAAATGCGATTAGTTCAATTTTTTCTCCAAAGTCCAAAATTAATATCCAAGAATCGGCTCGATTTTCGGAGTACTATTTCTGTCTTTTTACGGCCCTAACCATAAAAGTTTAAAAAATTTCCGGGAGTATTGGCCAAATGGCACTTTTTTGAAAACTTTATCCCCGAAATTGGACGGTTATTTTATAAAAAAACATTTTCAAATTTTTTAATTTTTAACAGAAAAAATAATTGTTTAAAAATGTTTAATTTGCTCTAGAAGATTGGGAAAAATAAACAAAATATTAAAAAATATCGCAAATTTTTTTGCCAAACTTTCAGTGATCTCGGATGTGGAGTTCAAGGATCCGGCCAAGATGAAGTGCAAATCGTGCGATGCAAAGCGCAAGAAGTTGGCCGAAATCTACGACAAATACTACCCAAAATGAGAACAGATTGTGGCATTTTTTTTTATCAAAAAATGGACAGCGAATAAAGCCATTTTGATCCCAGAACATGCATTTATCTACCTAAAAATGCATTTTTGGCTCATTTAAAATTCTGAATTTTAATTTTTTTTTTAAAATCTAAAACATATCTATTTCGATCATTTTTTATTCTCGACATTAATTCAAATTTCCAATCAAAAAATTATTTTAAGGCCATATTTCTTGCATTGATGACCAGATGGTTTTTTGATCCCATTTAATCATAAGCATAATTTTGAAAAATAAAACGATTTTTATGGAATAAATCCGCGAATTTCGAACTAATTCCGCGAAAACGATTTTTATGGAATAAATCCCCGAATTTCGAACTAATTCCGCGAATCAAAATTTATTAATCATCTCTTTGGATCAAAATCAATTTTCCAAATTCTATGGACGATTTATTTATTTAGTTCTCCATATTTTTCTACATTTTTCTCGATCATTTTCATCGATCAGGGGTCCGCCGTAGTTGTTGTGTCATCACAGTAATCGTCATCGTCGCCGTCGTCGTCGCCGTCATCGGCCCAGGCGAGGCCCTAAAATTCAAAAAAATAAAAAAAAACAAAAATGGATTTATTTTGGGATTAATGACCAAATATTTTATTTGAGTAATTGCTAGTAAGTAAGGAAAGTTGTATGAATATTTTGAAATTGCTAGCCCGTGAAAATTTTTTGAGGCATATGAAAATTGTTGAAAAATCAGAACCTGCTTTATTTTTTTTTGTAAAACTAGGCTTAAGAAAAATTTGAAAAACCTCTCCTATTAAACTCCATGAGCTATGAAAATAGTTAGAAAAATAAACCCCTGAAAATTTTCAGAAAATTCGAAGCTCTGAAATTTGTAGGCAGGTTTTTGAATTTGATGGATATAAACTTTTAACCCCTTCATTGTGTTAAGAAAAAATCAAAGAAGAGAATAAAATTATACAAAAAGGAAACATTGGTTGGCTATTTGAAATTCCGCGTAAATACTAAATACAGTAGGTGGATTATTATTTTTTTCTCAATTATTCAATTATTCGGTTATCATTAGGGATGTTTTTTTATTTTTAAAAAATTTATTCGCTTATCCCAAAAAACCTTTTAAAAATGAACTTGCTGCATTCGATGACCATTTAAAAAATTATTATTTTATTTTTTATTTTTTTGCTTTTTTAAGGTCCAAAATTCTATCCAAATTCTAATAATAAAAGAATAAAAAATAAGCTGAATTTACATTGAACTGCTTGAAGGACAGCATCAAGGACACAATCAGCAGAAGGAAAAGCATGAAAAGAGTCGACCGGTAGCACATTTTTGTTTAAAATTTTACTGAATGTTGTGAATAAATTTTTTTTTGGATTTTTAGGGTGCCTTTTAAAGGGCCAAACAATGTAGGTGTGGATCAATCGAAGAGAGGAAATCCGGCCATAAACCTCAAATAGTTTTTGATTCAGACAAATGGAATCGACAATTTTTATGAATTTTTTATGAGTTTATATCCCAAAATCCGCTGGAATTGGCTGAAAAGGTGAAGTTGTGAGCGGATGGGATTATTTTTGAGTTTTTTTGATTCGATTTGTTAAAATGTTTTTTAATCCAACCTTGTGTTCTTTTCTAAAAAATATATAAATAATATTCCAAGAAATTTCTAGCGCCAATATTCCATAATATTCGGTAATAAATACATATCATAAACTTTATAAATATAAAATTTTTCGAGGTTAGGTTTAAGATTTCATTATTTATATTACCTAGTTTATTTTTTTATATTTTATTCTTTGGGGTTTTATTAAGATCAATGGCTAAAAATAAAAAATAATAAAAAAAAATTAAAAAAAAAATATTTTATCAAATAAAAAAGAATATAATTAGTGAAATTGTAATTAATAGAAATTGTGATTGTAATTTTGATAGAAAATCGAATTTGTAATTTTGAAAACGAATTATATTTCTGTTAGAATCAAATTGAGATTTTGTACAAATGTGATTTTTTATAAGTTATTTTACAATTCCGAACCAAACTGTATGTAATATTTATAATTCGGTTCCAATTTATGATTCGGATCTAAAATGTAATTCTGATAAGTATTGAATGGAAAATTGAGATTGTAATTCCTGACACAAATTATGATTTTTGTAGCTTTAATATTTTTTTATTTCTGATATAAATTTTTTGTACTTTAATAAAATCAAATTGATATTTTGCTACAATTGTGATTTTCCAATGAATTTTTAAAATTTGAATTGAGATTGTAATTCTGATTAAATTGTGATTTTATGACGAAATGATATTGTACTTCTGATATAAATTCTCTTAATTATAATTCTTATACAATCTACCGTATTTTCTCTAATTTAAGGGTAATCTCTAATTTAAAGGTAGTCTCTAATTTAAGGGTAACTTCCAGAAGAGGTTGAAATTAAGGGTAATCTCTAATTTAAGGGCAGTCTCTAATTTAAGGGTAACTTCCAGAAGAGGTTGAAAATTTAAAGGATGGTTTTATGGGAAAAATTTGCAAAAAAAATCCCGAAAAATGGGTTATGTAAATTGCATGAGTACATTTTGTCCTTTTCTTTTCTTGGAGGACTTTATTTATGAATTATAATTTTCTCTATTTTATATGCAAAATATGTTTCATCTGAAGTCACTTTCTAACACTGACGTCAAAAAATTTTCCCAAAAATCATATTCGTTTGCGGGTTCTACATGCAATATTACGAACTCGCAAACGTTAATGAGCATAGCCGATAAAATTCGAATGAAAAAAGTGACATCAGATGATGCAGAACGTTAAAATGGACGTTAGAATAAGATTCAGCGTCAAAAATTAGCTCTGGGAAATTATTTTTAGATGAACTAACGGGGAAAAATTTGTGACGTCAGCGTCAAAGCGAAATTAGATGATGCATTACAGCAAAATAGACGTCAGAATCGGATTCAGCGTCGAAAATTTCAGCGTCAAAAAAACGATTTGTTGCAAGACGTAGAAAATGATTTATTGAGTGATGAATCGCTTGAATTTTAATTGTTTTTTAAAGAAATAAAATCCTTATTCAGAACTTATTGGAAAATTTAAGGGTAATCTCTAATTTAAGGGTAGTCTCTAATTTAAGGGTAAGTTCCAAAAGAGGTTGAAAAATTTAAAGGTATACCCTTAAATTAGAGAAAATACGGTAATCGTATTCTTCATGAAATGAAATACAAATTGTAATTGTATTCTGCAAATTGTGTTTATTTGTATTTTTTTTTATATAAAAATGAATTTTGTAATTGTAATTCTGATAAAAATCGTGTCGCTGATAAGTAGAGCGAGGATAGTTATGGATCAGGTTCAGGTTGATTTTTATAACTCTGGTTCTGGCATTTCTATGAAATTGACCAAAAATTCCTTTCAATAGGATCTATTAGCTTTCCAATTTTCAGAATTTTTCGAATGACGGCGAATTTTTCTAAAAATTTTTTGACAAGCAGAAAAATTCTGAAAATTTGGAGGCTGAGGAACCTATTTAGAGGGATATTTGAGCCAAATTTCATAAAAGTCCACAAGCAATAAGTCGAGTTTTAAAAATCAACCTGACGTGAAATAAAATAAACCTGATCCATACCTATCCTCGTCTTACTGATAATGTTAAATTGGTATTTTGGATTTTTTTTAAAGTGTCGTCAGATTATGCAGCACATCAAAATGGACGTCAGATCAGCGTCAAAAATTACCCATAGGTAGTCGTTTTCAGATGTTATTTGGAAAATTATTTTTTTCAAAAAAAAGGTGGGAACAAAACTTAACTATTACCTTATAAATAATAGTTAAATTTATTTTTTGAAAAGGATCTTTTTTAAGAAATATAAAAAATTTACACAGTTAAAAATTGGAAATTGATCATAAAAAACAGATTTCATGGAACAACTTTCACTCGATTTTTGGGCCATTTTCTCGACATTTTAGCTTATCGCGTTTATCGCAAATTTTTATAGATCAAATTAGAACGCAAATCAAAATTCCAAGAGCCATTGGCATTTATTTTTAATTTTTTTCTATTTTTTCTACTGTATTCTCGATCAATTTCTCTGATCACTGATACTTCCCATTTCTTCTCCAACAACTGATCAGGGGTCCTCAGTCGTCGTTGTTGTGGTGTCATCACAGTCATCGGAAGAGGAATGGGCCAAGGCGATGGCCTAGAAAATTCGGTTAAATTCATTAAAAACAAATTTGGTAGTGTCTGGGTTTAAAAAACATTAAAAATGGTAAAAAATAAACAAAAACTTAATTTTAATAAAAAAAAATACAAAAAAATAAGAATTAAAATTATAACAAAAATATTTTAAAAAAATTCTATTAGCGAATTTACGCAGAACTACAGCAGATAGATGCGGATGCGATTGCGATTTTTAAAATATACTTAAGTAATACAAAGGTGCTGAAATATATATCTACCGTATTTCCTCTAAAATAAGGCCTAGGCCTTATTTTTTTCAAACCTCCTCAAAGGGGGGCCTTATTTTAGAGCAGGACCTTATTTTAGAGCAGGGCCTTATTTTTTTCAATGTATATTATTTCAAGAAAATTTCTAATTTCAAGTGAAATTTCTCCTCACATTCCAACGATTTATCACTCAAAATCTGTTTCCTATTCTTAAAACAAATCAATTCATCAAAATGACTTCCACAGAGCTTTGAAATTTCCAAAATTTCCAAAAAATTAAATATTAGGTTAGGCGAACATGTTTTTTAATTAATTGCTACAAATGTTTGCATTTTAAACCGTCTGACCTGGGCGGTAAGCAAGACTTTTATTCGATTATTATCATGTCCCATGTTCAGAACCAAAACCTTTGAAATTAATAAAATTGGGTGTATTTTATTTATCTCATACATCTTTTGCGCTTTTTTTGGTTTGATGGTATATCTACCACAGTCCAACCAAAATGCTATCTCATTATTAGCATAGATAAGTAAAAAAATAAATAAAACTTTTTAACCATACAAAAAACTTTATTCTTGAAGAAGGAAAATGTAATGAGATGAGAATGAAGAGATTAGCCCCGGACAAACATGAGTTTTCTCGAAAGTTTTGCTCAAAGGGACCTTATTTTAGAGCAGGTCCTTATTTTAGGGCAGGGCCTTATTTTTTTCAAACCTCCTCAAATGGGGGCCTTATTTTAGAGCAGGGCCTTATTTTAGGGCAGGGCCTTATTTTAGAGGAAATACGGTAATTTATGAATTTGTACTAACTATTTTCGCATTTTTAACAAATGTTCTAGACTTTAAAAAAAATAAAAAAACAGATTATTTTGCGTTTTTGGCATGGCGTTTTTTAATATATTTATTAAAAAAGTAAAATAGTTTATTTTTGAGGATTTATTGCGAACTAAAAATTCGGTCTCTCCTAGTAGGTTATCAGTTAAAAAATAAATGAAATTTACAAAAATAAGCTGAATTTACATTGAACTGCTGGAGTGACAACATCAAGGACACAATTAGAAGGACGAGAAATAAAATGGTCGATTGGCAGTGCATCATTTTTTTTATTAAATTTTATCAAATTTTTGGTGAAATTTTGGAGTTTTAGGGTCCTTTTATAAAGGACAAAAAAGCAAAATGTGGACTTATGAAAGGAAATCCGGCCATAAAACCCAAACATTTTTATTTCAACCAAAATAGAATGACTGAATTTTATGGGTTTTAACATGCCCATTTTTCTCTATTTTTTATTTAAAAATGAAAATTTCGAAATCATATTCTTAATTAGCGCCCATTCCATTTGGCCATTTTGAAAAATTTTATGGCCAAAAATAAATTTTTCGTTCATGACTTTTTTCATAGTTGTCCAATTGGTACGGAATTATTAGGCTCATTTTGTTGCTATTTTTCTATTTATTTAATTCCACAACATTTAAGATTTCGAATGGGTGGCATGGACGGCAAAAATGAATTTTGAGCGCCAAAAAAGAAATGATCCAACAGAACGCCAATTATAAATTAACGACCAATCCTATTGAAAAAAACATTGAAAAAAGTCGGTTGGACCTATTTTCCTTTACCTTCGTAATTTTCATTTTTTCACTCGTAAAAATATTTAGTTATGTCCTGAAATTTATTGTTTATGAACCAGAATATCATGAAATTTGTTTTAAATGGAGATAATTTGGTCGCACACCAGAAAATGAAGAGTTCGGCTTTTCGTTATTCTTACGTTCTGTAGTCACCACACATTTACTCTTTTTCTTTTCCGCTTCATTCTCTCGTAATTTTTTTTTCTCTAACGCGTTGAAATAATACAATGAAACAAAAGATCGTTTGTTTATCCCATTTGAATCACTTTGGCGATATGTTTTACACAAAATCTTTTTTGGCGCTCAAATTTCATTTTTGCTGTCCATGGTGGCAAATGTCGAAAATATCACAAAAAAAATTTAATTTTTATTTTATATAAATTATCTTTATACAGCGCAATTTTTGAAGTATTTTCAAAAATAATTTTATCAATTTATGCTTTTATCAATTAATATCGAATACAATATATCCAAAGAATGTAATATATTTTTTGAGGAAAAACCTTGAATTTTGAATACAAATTCCAGGGAAAAAACCTCGAAAAATGCACAAAAATAAATAATATTATCTAGAAATCATATTGCACATTATACATATTTACATATCCCTCATCAACATTTCCATCCATCCTTTCCGCTATTCTGGCTTGGTGTTTAGCGGCCTTTTTTGTCCCTAAGTCGGAAGCCTCCCCAACCGCTTGTGTAGGTGCCCGAAACCCACTTCGACTTGCCTAAAAATGTAAGTCCTCTTTAGCTGTTAAAATAATTTTTATGGTTTAAATAGGTGCCCTATCATTATGCGAATAGTGTCAAAAAGATAAGAATGATGAGAAGAGACCACCATTAAATGCATCATAAAAACTACTAATAAAATAAATTTATTTAAAATTGAAAAAATATAAAAATAATAAATCTTCAGCATTTATATGTGAAAAATCCAAGGAAGTGAATTTTTTTTTGAAATCTCTCTTCTAATAAATTTTTTGAAGGAATTATTCCAGGAACTTAGACCACAACGGTCGAAACCTTTTTAAAAATTTTCTAGCGCCTCTGTACTATTTTTAACAGCCTAATACCTTCACTATTTTACTCATTGTCACTTAAATAATTTCAAAAAAAACTTCGTATTTCATGAAAAAAAATTCGATTCATATTTCGAGAAGCTCTCCGAGTTTCGCACAGCTCCCTGTTCTATGTAGAGATTCTCCCCACCTGGCTGATGAGGATGAAGATGATGAAGATGATGAAGATGGTGGCGGTTTTTGGCTTCGGAGGAGGCGGGGATGCCGAGGAGAAGGATCTCCCCGCAGATGGTGGCTTGTTGGCTCCACCCACGACGGCATCCAAAGAGAAAAAAAAGAGTCCGTGAACCAATTGCCCAAACCCTTTCCACATTGGCCAAACTCATTCAGAGAGAAAATTGTTATGGCCACAAACAGAGCGAACACAGGGAATTTGGCCATTTTTGAAGTTCTGTTGATGATTCAAATGGAATATTTTCCAGCCTTTTTATACGGCAAGATTCCTCCAAATCCTTGACAAAATAAATTGCGTTTTTGTAGTGATATCCTGTTTATTCTTTAGTTATTATTGAGTTTGGCCGGAACTTTAAAAGTATATCATTCAAATAAATACCACCAAATTTCTAAACAAATTCATAAGGTAAACTATCGCCTGTTTTACAATGAACCGGAAAAGGGCATTAAGATCATGGATTTTAAAATAAATGTGTAAAACCCCAACCAAGAATCTGATTTTTACAGTGCATTTTGAATTAATATGATTTCTGCTTTATTCAATCATCCAAATCCATTTTTCTGGCATTTTAAATGAACTTGGCGCCGCCACCGGTGCCGAACGGAATTTTTTGGCCAAATTTTGAAGCCTAAACAAGGGCCGTTTTTCTTGGGTTTTTATATTTTATGCTTATGCATGATTTTCAATGCGATCAGTACCTTGAAAATCCGTTAAATTTGCCAAAAAATGATTTATCAAAATTCTCGAAAGATGTTTTATAAAGGGGCTATTCAAGTCAAATTTCTGTGTACTTATTTTCATTGCATAAATTTTTAAATTTTTATAACTATACAATAAAAAATTTTATTTTTTTAATCGATATTGGAAACAAAAATATTTTTTGAGGAAAAGCTCTAAAATTTGGAGTAATTTTAGAGAAAAAACCTCGAAACATAAATAATAAAGATGGCTAATCTAAATGAAAAAATGCATTCCATCATCTCGAAAGTCCTCAACTTTTGGCCATTCATGTTGATTTTGGAGGAGGCCCCCCTCTGTTGCCCAATTTGTAAGCTCCATAACCGCTTGCCAAGGTGCCACTTATAAACTTTGATTTTCCTGAAAACGATCCATTCCTTAATCGATATTGGAAACAAAAATATTTTTCCTTAACTTTATTTTTTATATGCCATTTTTAACTTTATATATGCCTTCTTTATAGCTGTATTGTTTGATGTGGTGCTGATGAGTCTTTTATTAAAAAGTATCAAAAGGGGCGAAATTTAAAAATTATCAAAAATGATTTTACATAAAAAGAATTAAAATGAACACTAATGCAGAAAACTTCCTGTTTTTCTGGTTATATGATTATAATTTTTCAAAATTTTTTGTAAGGTTCAAAAAAAATTTATTTCAATATTTTAAGGAAATACGAAAACTTTTATATAAAAAAAGTTTATTTTGGTCATTTTGATTTCATATAGCAAAAAAAATAAAATATATGGAAGTTCTCGAATAAGTTTTTACCCAAAGATTTATATTTTTAAGAAAATTCATGAAAAATTTTAACCAGTGGTTATTATTTTGCTGTATATCTGTTTTAGAGTAGGAAATTTGTGAAAGCACTTATCAACCAGCAGTCTGGGGGACACGTATAGTGAAGTCACTTATTAAAAACGCATGAAAATACAGAACACATCACGTACTTCATGAAGTTAGTGTATTTACTACGGTAATTGTTTGAACTCTAATTACTAAATTGCACCTGATGACGATGATGAGGATGGTGGTGGCGGTTTCGGGGGCGATTTTGGCTTTGGCGGTGATTTTGGCTTTGGAGGTGGAGGTGGTGCCGAGGAGGAGGAGGATCCTCCCGCAGATGGTGGCTTGTTGGCTCCTCCGACGACGGCATCCAAAGTGTCGGTGAACCAATTGCCCAGACCCTTTGCACATTGGCCAAACTCATTCAGAGAGAGAATTGTGGCCAAAAACAGAGCGAAAACGAGGAATTTTGCCATTTTTGGAATGGAAATTGGATGGGATTGCTCTGAAAATTAATTTAATAGATTAAAATTTAATTCTTTAAAAAGTTTTAACAGTATATCAAATCCAATCGAATATTATAAAAAAGTGAATTCCATCATCAATCATCAAAATCACTTCTTTTGACCATTCATGGATGCTAGAACGTTAAAAAAAATAGCGCCAAATGTAAAATCTTGGCCAAAAACTTTTAAATTGTTATATTGGAAGTATAAAAATCCATTTTACAGAATTTTATGCTCTATCTTTTGTTTATTTTTAGCCAAAAACAGAGCGAACAAAAGGAATTTGGCCGCCGTTTTTGGAATGGAATTGGATGGGATTGGTCTAAAAATTAATTTACTAGACAAAATTGATAATTTTGCCCATTTTTGGGTCGTAAATTTGATTTTTGTTGGTGCTTAAATGCAGTTTTTCGACCTTTAATTTTTATCGTATATCCTGTTTATTCGCTAATTATTGAGTTTGACCGAAATTTGGAAGATCGCTTACAAATTACAAATTACAAATATGCCCATGATACATCAGTATAAATTTCCCCCCAAAAATCATAAGGTGAACCTTGTAGTAACAATTATTTTTTCAGTGAACCGGAGAAAAAAGCATTTAACCAAGAATGTGCTTTGAATTAATATTATTTTTTCCATTTTATCCAATTGTCCAAATATATTTTTTGCAGCAATTTAATTCAGGGAATAACTGGTGCCATCGGGTTAAATTGAGATCTTATAATTCCCAATAAACCCAGGGATATTGAAAATTTAATTTTAAAAGCGGTGAGATTTTAAGCGGAAAAACTAAATTGCGGAAGGCTATATTTTCAAAATTTTTTATAAAATTTTTTTCTCTGCTCAAAATTTTAATTTTGATGTTGCGTTGCAGAAAAATAATTTTTCGCTACTCTTAAATCAATTTTACTAAAAAAATTCTACTAAAAAAATCTTTCAACTAAAATTGACCGAGGAACCGGATCAAATTCAAATAATTTTTGATTGGAAAGTGCTCAAAGTGCGTGTTTTTAGAAATAGTAAACAAAAATTTTTTATAATTAATAAAAAAAAGAAGAATTTTAGATTATTGGAGGGGGCTTTTCATATTTTGTTGGAATTTGAGATTTTTTGAGGCCTTTTTATACAGCGAACTCCTTTCAAATATTTCTCAAAAAAATGATAAAAATCAACAAATTGTACTTATATTTCCTGTTTATTTCCTCCAAAATTTTTGAGCTTTGCCAGAATCTAGGGTACGACCATTTGTATTAAAATGTACTACTCGGTATACTATTTTTGATCTGAATATAATTATTATACTGTATAATGATGATAATTTATCCAATGACAATTATGGCAGTTTAAATAATATTTCTAAAAAGGCATTAACATACTTAGACCATTAATAACACAAAAACGCGATTTACAAGTGTATTTTGAATGATTAGGAGGGATTTTGCTGTATAAAAAGGCTTAAAAATTGCATTTTTAGACCAATCCCATAGAACTTTCACTTCAAGAATGGCCAAATTCCTTGTTTTCGCTGCGTTTTTGGCCATAATTTTTGCTATGAATGAGATTGGCCAATGTGGGTTGGGAAATTGGTTCACCGACGCGTTGGATGCCGTCGTCAGAGGGGCCAACAAGCCACCATCGGCGGCAGGGGGATCCTCCTCTTCGGCACCACCTCCACCTCCACCAAAGCCAAAACCGCGGAAGCCACCGAGCAAACCAAAGCGACCGCCTAAACCGCCACTACACCCCTCATCTTCATCAGGTGCAGTTTAGCGGTGCTGAGTCGTTACAGAAAAAATATCAAAACCCGATACGTCCCCCAAAACTTTTTTTAAGGATTTGCTAGACCAAAAGTATAAAAAGCAAAGTTATGTAGAATTTTATGTATTTTTCGTTTTTCGAAATTCGACCAAAAAGTTGAGTTTTTCGAAAATACCGAAAAATAGGGTATTACGCGAAAATTTCGAATTTTCAATGTTTTCAATACTGACTACTCTATGTTGGTAACCGCGACTACTGTACTGTGTACTGTACTAGTTTTCTTAAATTTTTGTACCTCAACTCCACAAGTACTTTACGTTTAAAGGGTGCACATCATTCCCCCNATGTTTATAACTTTTTTCATGTCCAACCTAGAGAAATGAGTTTGGTGTCAAAGATAGCTCTAAATGTCTGCTATAAACTTGTTCGAACAATTATCCGTTTTGGCCAAGTCGAAAAAAGTTATGGCCAAATCTTTGGCCAAAACCACGATTTTATGGCTTAACTTTGGCCATAACTTTTTTCGACTTGGCCAAATCGGATAGGTGTTCGAGGGAATGATCTGCCTCGACGTTTAAAAGCCGCCATGTAGTCCAATGTTAAATATTTTTTTAATTGCTAATTTTGGATCCGCTTTAAACGACATAAATTTTTAGGGATTGGCATGGGCAGTCACCGGAGCGCTTTTGGAAATTACAAAAGCCATGGCAGCCAAAAGGGATAAACATGAGAGGAAACTGTGAAAAATGGATGAAAAAATTGTTGTTTGGCATTCAAAATATTATAATTTCATTTCTACAATCAAAATCCTCAAGCATATTATCACAATCGCAATCGCAATCACAATATTACAACCAGAATATTTACAATCCCAATTTACAACCACAATAATACAATCAGGATTGTTGATTGATTCTAATTGATCATAATTATGTTTGTAAATTGTAAGTTTTCATTAGATTTGATTGTTCTGATATGTGATTTGTAAAATTGTGAATATAATTATATTTTTAAATTGTGAATTTTTGATTTGATTCTAAAATTATGATTGTTGATTAATTTTGTTATTGTTGATTTTGACTATATTATTGTGATTATGTTATTATCCTTTATCATTGTGAATATGGTATATTCAATATGTAAGTTGGATATAATTCATTAGTAGGATTTTTGGGATTTATCAATGACATTTCACATAATAGATGGAATATTTTCAAAAATGCAAATTTTTTTGAGGAAACCTGAAGGGGAAAAACCTCGATAATATATCAAAATAAAAAAAATTAAGAGCCGGCCGAAGGCCGGCTTCATCCATTCATCCTTTCCGCTATTCTGGTCGGTACACCCCTTTCTGTGGCGGGACGGTCTGTGGCGAAAGGCGAAAATGTCAATCAAAAAGTGCCGAAGGCAAAATCGGGCATCAAATTGGTAAAAGGCCAAAAAAGGCGAAAAACAAAAATAATCGATCAATAAAATTCCGAACGTCAAAAATTAAAATTTTTATTTGTAAAATATATGCGTAAATTTATACAAACGCGCAAATATACAGACAAAACTAAGAAATTTGAAAATCAATGAATTTACAACATCTGGGGATTATGGCCGGCAACAAAATTTTCATATTCAGAATCGCTCACCTTCACAATTTTCTTTAAGGAATCCAAAAATTTAAAAAGGGTCGGGTGAGCGAAACCCAGCTGAAGTTGGACTTTTCTATGAAATGCTTCACAAAAATTATTCGTACGATCATGATGATTAATTTTTCTCCATGGTGGCCAAAGCACGCCGTTGGATTCTCCATGGTGGCCATAGCACGCTGTTTGACATTTGTGACGGCTTCTGGACTGAAACCCGAACAGCGTCGCCAACTTGTGAGCATGTGTGGGGCGTAACAAGCCGGAGAAAAGTTCAGTTTTCGTCTGCCGAAGTCCAAATCCTTCCTAAACAAATATCTTTAAAATAAAGCTGGATTTGTTGTCTTTAACATAGGAAAATCCATCATGCGTTTTCTTTTCCTTATTGAATTTTGTTAATACAGTCGTCATTGTTTTCTAGAAAAATTAAATAAATTAAAAAAATAATTATTATTATGGTATGGGAATGAATGCATTGTTTAAATGAACAAATGGTCAAAAATTATGTCTTTATAAACATTCAGGAAACCCTAGTTATGTTCTAGAGCACCGATAAACTACACCTGATGACGATGATGAAGATGGTGGCTGCGGTTTCGGGGGCGATTTAGGCATCGGAGGAGGAGGAGGTGGTGCCGAGGAGGAGGAGGATCCTCCCGCAGATGATGGTCCGGCATCCAAAGCGTCGGTGAACCAATTGCCCAAATCCTTTGCACATTGGCCAAACTCGCTAAGAGAGAAAATTATGGCCAAAAACGCAGCGAACACAAGGAACTTGGCCATTTTTGAAGAGCAAATTTGATTTTAATGGTGTTTAGGATAGATTTTTTGCCATTTTATAGGGCAAAATCACTCAAATTCCTTACAAAACACGCAATAAATCACGTTTTGCACAGATATCCTGTTTATTCTTTGCGTTTGGCCTGAACCTTCAAGGCATTGGTTTCAAATAATTCAAATAAATTTTCGCAAAATTCTAAACAAATCTATAAGGTATCGATTGTTCTACAATGAACCGGAATAGTGCATTAAGATTATGGATTCGTAAAATAAATGTATAAAACCCCAATCAAGAATGTGATTTTTAGGGTGCATTTTGAATCTAATATATTTTCTGCTTTATCAACAATTTGTGACATTTTAAATGAGGGAACAAGTGTGGCACCACCCGTCAACTTGGCGCCGGAGCCAGTCGGAATTTTTTGGCCAAATTTGAAGCCTTTATTTTTTTATTCCTATGCATGATTTTCAATGCGAAACTGTGTCTTGCCAATAAATGATTTATCAAAATTCTCGTAAAATGTAATAAGGGGTGCTATTCAAATCAAATTTCTATGTACTTTTTTCATTGCATAAATTTTTAACTTATATTTCTATATAATAAAAAAATATTTTTTCTACTGTTAACAATATTGGAAAAGCAAAAAATGTTTTTTGAGGAAAAGCTCTAAAATTTGGAGCAATTCTAGAGAAAAAACCTCGAAATATAAATAATAAAAATGGCTAATCCGCTAATCTAAAGGGATAAAAAATGCATTCCATCATCTCCAAGGTCCTCAGCTTTTGGCCATTCATGTTGATTTTGGAGGAGGTCCCCTCTGGCCCAATTTGTAAGCTCCATAACCGCTTGCCCAGGTGCCAGAAATGAACTTTGATTTGCCTGAAAATGATCCATAAAATCCGTATTTGCATTTAATATGGATAAAGGGTCATAAAATTTATTTTTACTGATCATTTTTTGTCCTTTATTCTTTTATACATACCTGTGGTATTTGTGATAAAAATTGAGAATATTTCCCCATAAAACAATGAAAAATTTGTTTTTTTCCGAATTTTTCAAGGAATCAAGAAATGAAATCATAACTGATATAGCAAGTTCATCTACGAGCAGTGTTGGGAAATGCTCCAGATCCGGCTCTAGCTCTGACTCCTCCGGAGCTGGAGGCTTGAGGCCCGGAGCCAGAGCCCGGAGCCGGAGCCGAAAAATTTTGAGGCCCAGAGCAGGAGCCGTGCTGGGTCGTTTGGGCGAAAAGTGCAAGAATAGGCGTTTGGGCACAAAGTGCAAAAATAACATATCAGTCCCAGAAAACTTTTTTGTTAGACCTGTTAGACCAAAAGTATAAAAAGGAAAGTTGTGTAAAATTTCAAGCTGATTCTGTTGGTATAAATTTTCTTCTGAAAAATATCGAAAATGTCGAAATTTTTTCGGAAAACACGAATTTTTGATAATTTCGACTTTTTTCGACATTTTTGTCGAAATTTCAGAAAAAAATTTTATACCAACAGAATCAGCTTGAAATTCTACACAAGTTCTCTTTTTATATTTTTGGTCCAACAAGTCTAACAAAAAAGTTTTCTGGGACTGTTATTTTATTTTTGCACTTTGTGCCCAAACGCCCATTCTTGCACTTTTCGCCCAAACGACCTAGCACCAGCAGGAGCCTGGAGCCGGAGCTAAAAATTCTGATTTTCCAAACACTGACTACGAGAGTTTCATGCGAATAATTTTTATGTTTGAGGAAATCAAAAAAATGATGAAAAATTCCGACCTGTACTATTATATGCATGTGACTGATATTTGCGTAATATTTTATAATATTTCTTTTGACTTGAACTGGCCTCACGTTAGATGGATAGGTACTAGTGGAATTTTTACAATAAAGTTAAAAATTTGAAATTAAACAAATTTAAGATTTTTTTTTGGAAAATAAAAGCCAAACCTGCTGATGATGATGAGGAAGATGAGGATGGCGGTGGTTTCGGGGGCGATTTTGGCTTTGGCGGTGATTTTGGCTTCGGAGGTGGAGGGGGTGCCGAGGAGGAGGGTCCTCCCGCCGATGGTGGCTTGTTGGATCCACCGACGACCGCATCTAAGGCATCGGTGAACCATTGGCCCAAACCCTTTGTACATTGGCCAAACTCATTCAGAGAGAAAATTATGGTCAAAAACGCAGCGAACACAAGGAATTTGGCCATTCTTAGAGTGGGAATTGGATAGGTCTGGTCTAAAAATTAATTTAACAGATTAATTTAATTCTTTTAAAAAGATTTAGCCGTATATTGGTAATATTTTTTCAGTGTCTAAAAACGATGTACGAGTTGTTCAAACGGCCTGAAAAATTGGAGTCTTAAAAATTTTTCAGAATTGTAATTTCTCATGATTTTTTGCCCTTTTATATGGATAAAATCCTTTGCAATGCATAAACAATGATTGGTTTTTTTCGGATTTCCTGCTTATTTTTCCCAAATCAATGTGTTATTCCGGATGCAATTAATTTTATAAGTACCATACACCTTATAAATACCATGAGAGTACCATCAAACTGTCAAATATTTCATTTTTTTCTGAAAAAAATTATATTGTAATTATACGTAATTGTCTTTTTTAGTTTTTGATTTGGAAGATTTGGAAAAATCACTATTAACATTTTTGTGATCACTTACACAAAATTACGTTTATATTTTTTGTATTCAATTCACTGGCATTTTTTAGCTAATTTTTAATTGGTATGATTTTGTTAGTGATAAAAAAGTTTTTTCTCGAGAATTTCCCCAAATTTTCGGAATGTCCGATGTGTGTGTTCAATCGGTATGTTAGGTCGTTAAAAAAAGTGCCAAATGATATAGTCAAACCAAAATCTTTTTTGTAAGACTTATTAACCAAAAGTATAAAAGGAAAAATTTTGCAGAATTTTATGCTCTCTATCTTCTGGTATCTTTACTTTTTTGAATACTTTTTTTATTCCCTGTCGGCGGTATTCCCCCATTTCTGGGGTTGCCAGTCGGGATTACAACCACAAAGGACCGTTAGGTCTCTGACATGTGGAGGGGGGAGGGGATCTATGTTAGATATTCCAGTTAGTTGTCCGTTTCTACGGTGCTATGTCGTTTCCTCAAAATCCATCATAACTCTAAAATGTGCAACACCTTTATACAAAATATCTTCAAAAACGAACATTGCACCAGGATAAAAAATCACCAAAAAACCGTAAAATTTAGAAAATAAATTCAAAAAGAGTACAAAACAATACTTCTTTATTATGAACTGTAGGTATTATTCTTAACTTTTTTTAGTCATCAATCAAAATATAAAATATGAAAAAACATTAAATAACAAAAATAAAAAATGCTGTAGATTTATACCGTAGGCTTTATGATTTCAAAAACAAACCAATAAATTTTTTATTCATTTGTAAGAAGAATTTGCCTTCTGCCTATGGGTTGGGATTTATTTTTTATATTATGTTTATTTGTATTAAATTTACTTATTAGTATTTTAATTTTTGCTTTTGGATGATTTCTGTCATTGGCGATATTTTGTATAAAGGTACTGCACATTTTAAAGTTATGATGGATTTTGAGGAAACGACCATTTTGATGGTTTTTGAGGAAACGTCCCAATTTGTGTGTTTTCGGATTTTGATGGATTTTGGGGAAACGTCCATTATGATGGTTTTGAGGAAACGACCCAGCACCGTTTCTACACCATTTGCTCTGCATCACCGCTCGGCTAATGGCTGGGTGAAGGGATGTGCTCCCCACGGGCTTGAGTATATGTCTGACACGGCGGTGGGATTCGAACCCACGTCCCGGGATTTGCCGTCCCGTGCGATAGACCACTACACCACGCCGCCGACCTTTTTCGAATATCGAAAAAATTTCGAAATTTTATCGAAAAAATAGTCTTTAACAAAAATTCAAGCTTTTTGTTCGATTTTCGAAAAAGTAAAATACCATAAGATAGAACTTAAAATTCTGCACAACTTTATCTTTTATACTTTTGGTCTCTTACAAAAAAGTTTTTGGTTTGACTACACTTTTTTCAACGCCCATATAACACTTTTAGCATATAACACACACCGTTAAATTACCTATGAATTCTTTTTTTAGCACCGTTTAATCATGAATCCGAAATCGAATTTCCGTCAAAATTGCTAATATATAGTGCTAAGTGATTTTCCGATTGCTGATTTAGTTGCAATATTATATTATATAATATAATAATTGTGAACTGTGATTGTACAATTGTAATTGTAACATTATAAGTATATGATTATGATTTGTGATTGATAATTGAGTTTGTAATATTCTGATTATAAATTCTGATTATAACATTCCGATTGTACAATTGCGTTTCAAATATTGTGATTTTAATATTCCGGTTATAATATTCTGATTGTAATATATTTGTTTATATTGTGATTGTAATATTCTGATTCTGATTGTAATTGTTTTTTATGCTTGATAATTCAGAGTAGAAATGAAATTATAATATTTTGAATGTCATACAAGTTGTATGTCTGGAAGAATTTACTTATTAGTCAAAGGCAATTTTTAAATCTATTAAATTTATAAAAATAAAAATAGGTATAATATTATTGACAAAAAATGTTGTTGAAGAAATTTTTTAAAAATATTTATCAAAAATAATAGAATTGGAATAGATAAAAAAAATCGAATTTTTGAAGAAAACTCCAAAATTTGGACATAAGATCCGGGAAAAAAATTCGCTAAATGCTTAAAAAAGATTTTAATGCAACAAATAATAATAATTTCAAATTTTTATATTCTATTTCTTCAATAATTTTTCCAGCCATTTCCGCAGTTTCATCCCATGTTTAACCCTTTTGGCTTCCCTTGCTTTTGTAACTTCCGTAAGCGCTCCGATAACTTCCCAAACTTCCAAAGCTTCCCAAGCTGAGCATCGATTTGCCTGAAATTTGTGCCGTTAAAGCGAATCAAAAATTAAAAAATATTATTAATTATGCATTTTTTAAATAATTATTAAATGTGAACCAAAAAAGGATGTCACTTATCTAGTCATGGAAAATATTTTCTATTCAAATATTAATTTTAAAAGTGATCATCCAACTGTTTTCACATGTGCTGAGCTCGAAATTGTTGTCAGATTTGTCGTAAAATCTCAACTTTTTCTAGCATGAGCTCAATTATTGCATAATCTGATATAAAAAGTGAGAAAATAATAATTTTTCCCAGAATTTAGAGAATACGGAATGGATACTCATGACTAGTTGATTTTTAGGGTAGTATAGGATCGGTATCCCGACTAATTTTCGGGGTCGTTATTTGCCAAATTCGATCCTGATCTCGATATCTAATCCTGAATATCGTGCGATTTGAGCAAAAATCAAAAATTTAAGTAAAAAATTCAAAATTTTCTGCAAATCTTATTTTTCGATATTTTCGATATTTCAAAAAGAAACAATTTTTTAAATTAAAATTTTTTACCAAAATTCGAAAAACTAAAAAAAAATCATTTTTGTCCTAGCTAGACATTAAGAAAAGTTCTTGCTCAAAATTGGGCCGCATGGCGGCGCACCCCAACTCCACAAGTGCCTAAACGTCCTAGCTCCGCTAAACTGCACCTGATGATGACGAATGTGGTGGTTTTGGGAGCGATTTTGGCTTTGGCGGTGATTTTGGCTTCTGAGGAGGAGGAGTTGGGGCCGAGGAGGAGGATCCTCCCGCCGATGGCGACTTGTTGGCCCCACCAACGACGGCATCCAAAGCGTCGGTGAATCATTGGCCCAAACCCTTTGTACATTGGCCAAACTCATTCAGAGAGAAAATTATGGCCAAAAAGAGAGCGAACACAAGGAATTTGGCCATTTTTGAATCACAAATTCTGATCGGATTGTGCTTAAAATGCAATTTTCGGTCTTTTTATACAGCAAAATCCCTACTAATCCTTCTAAAATACAACTGAACGGATATCCTGTCTATTCCTTCATTGTTGAACTTGGGCCGGAACTTTGGGGATAGATAAATCAAATAATAGCATTCCACACAACAGACTATACATTATTATGATAAAAATAACTCTTCTCGTAGTGACCATTCATGATTTTTGTTCAATCAGAAAACATTAATTATTTTTCTTAACATTTACTTGGTAAAACAAACAAGAATTGTTTTACTTTTTTGTTTTACAAATTTTGAAAAATATTTGTTGACTGTGATTGTGATTATGATATTGTGAATTATGATTTTGCTATATTGTGATTCGAATTTTTTGATTGTAGATTGTGATTTATAAATGGGATTGTAATTAGTATTACTGTTGATTGTAATTGTAATATTGTTATTTTGCATAGTTTTGTAATTGTATACATTTGTTGTTGTTGATTGTGATTGTAACATTGTAAATTATGATTGTAGTTTGCTGCTTTTGATTTTGATTATAATTTTGTGATTGTATTTCTAATTTCTATTTGATAATTTTATTGTTGGTTCTAAATATATTGAGTGAGTTTATTATCGTATATTGTTGTGTGTTGTCGATATTATGATTTTGTCCATTTAAATTTCCATAGGCTAATTTAGTTTTTTAATCGAAATCATTTTTCTTACTCAATAGCTATTACTAAAATTTCTCACTTTATGTATATCTGTCAAAATTAGAAAGGAAACTACTCGGAAAAGCGATCAAATACACCAATAAAACCACCACCAAGAGCATGAGATCATGGTAAAATAATTTTTTTCAAATTTTTGATGTAAGACTAACTCTAAAGTACTTTAGTTTACATATTTTTATTTAAACTTCCTAGGAATTTTTGGAAAAAAACTTAATTGCTTTACAAATCATTGTATATCCGTTTATTCCATGAAAATAGTTGTGAGAAATCAGCACTATCAAATTTTCTAAAATCATATACAAAAATCACATACTCGAGCTTGTCAATCAATTATCAGATTGGTTTATTTGCAAATTTGGCCTCGGCACCGCATTCCAAAGGGGCAATCAGTAATTGTTTGGCAGTGCAAACGCGGCACTTTTTCTGCAAAAAATGAAATTTTACTTTTATCCTTAAAGGGATAAAGAATTTTTAATAAAAAATTCTATTTTTGGTGAAATTTTTTTTGAAGCATGCTAGAGCATATAAAAAGTCATTAATTTGAAAATTTTTTAATATTTTTGGTCAGGAAATGCTCGTTTTTTATATTTAAAATTTTGAAAAAAAGTTCAATGGAAGCCAAAAACTCACTACAAAATCGGTTGATTTTCTGCATTTAGTCTTTTTTTTTCGCAATTTTTCGAAAAAAAAAATTCAAAATAATTTTAAAAAAATCTATTTTTGAATAATTGTCCAGTTAAAAAAGCTATTTGGCTTACTGCAAATTGTAAACAGAAACAAAACCCTAAATAGATTAGTAGGATGTGGTGATGCTTAAAGATAGCAATTTTGAACATTCTGAATCTCCAAAGATTGATGTAAAGAATTAAAAGCCTCTTACCTGGAAAAAACAAAATTTTGAGGGGTCTAAAAATAAAAATCATTTTGAGAACCAGAAAAAATCGAAAATTCGAGGCCAAAAATGCTGAAAATTCAAATTCGAAAATCATCTCTCCCCAAGATACCGTATTATTCTAACAATTTTTTAAGTAGCGCCAGAAATTGTTTTAATTCTTT
The DNA here is from genome assembly GCA_001026735.1 of Rotylenchulus reniformis. Classification (NCBI taxonomy): domain Eukaryota; kingdom Metazoa; phylum Nematoda; class Chromadorea; order Rhabditida; family Hoplolaimidae; genus Rotylenchulus; species Rotylenchulus reniformis. Next base: position 22,158 of record LDKF01001363.1, read on the forward strand.
AAAGCCCCACCCAATGTTCAATTCGAATATATTTATGGAAATTTCTTTTTTTAATAAAAATTTGTCTTAAAATTTTGTAAAATTTTAAAATTATTTTTTTTTGCTCACCGTTTTTTGACACTTTGCCCTTGTTGCTTTTGAGCATCAGTGCTTGGATCCGAGGGTGTTGTTGCTGGAAATTTTCGTCGTTTTCGTCATTTTCGGCACTCTGGACAATAGCCGACAACAGCAAAAATGCCATTATTATGTAAAGACAATTTATTCGTGCCATTATTTGGCTGAAAATTAAAAAAAAAAATCTATGATTTATTTATATGCAAAAATTCTGAGAATCCGAAAACTAGGTGCTTAACAAAAAATAAATTTGGATACTAGAACGTTAAAAATTTATTAAAAAAAATATAATCAGCAGTGCAGAATTTTATTTAGTTCGCCAAAAAATTCTAAAAAAAGCAATATCTCACTTTTTCATAGGAAAGAGAAGGATTTGATTTTTTAGCTTATAAAGTTTAAGATTTATAATTTCGATAAAATGCGAAAATCTTTCACGGAAACCTAAAAAGTGAGATAGATTTATGGCCAAATTGTCTTCCGATTTTTTTGCAGCTAATTTCAGCGCAAAAAGTTTCAAAAAATTTTATTTTAGGTACAAATCATCTTCAAAGTGCTACAAAATTCATCTGAAATCCATTTTTCTATGAATTTTTTTATTACTAAAATTTGGAAAAAAAAATTACACCAAACAATGAGAAAATCAGTGATTTTCAAGCCTTTATAGTAAGGGTATTTATTTGCAGAACAAATCATGCTGAATGAGTGAAGGGGCAGGATGAACTTGCATGGTAAATAATGAGGATGATTGATGATTAGGGCTGGCACTTTTAGGGAATTTCCCTAAGCCAAAATAGGGACCTATTAGGGAGCAAAAAAGGGCCCAAATAGGGAGAAAATAGGGAGCTATCTAGCGAAAATAGGCAAAAATAGGGAAATTTTTTTCCCCAAAATATGACCTAAAAATTCAAAAATTTCGTTTAAAAAAAATATTAAGCCTTTTTAAAACCAATTTAACCATATCTTGAGATGTTTTCATTATAAAAATTGAAGTTTCACAAAAAATATTTAAAAAAAAATTTCGAAATTTTTTCAAAAAAAATTGCGAAAATATTTGAATAAAAAACTAAAAATTATCCCAAAATTTTGGGAAAAACTAAAAATTTTCCAAAAATTTTTTGGAAAAAACTAAAAAATTTTTCCCAAAAAATCTAAAATTTTCAGTTTTATTGCATTTTTGTGAAGAATTTCTTAAAAAACAAGCCAAAATAGGGAGAAAATAGGGAAAAAATGGCGAAATAGGGAAAAATTTAGCCGCGCTTATAGAAATAGGGAAATAGGGAAAAAAAAAGTTCATCAAAATACGTTTAAATATGTCTAAAAACGCGTTTCTGAGCGTTTCCCTACGATTCCCTATTTTTTTAAAAATAGGGAATTCCCTAAAAGTGCCAGCCCTATTGATGATTCATCGGATGGGCGGAAATTCCGGGAATTGTTTAGGAAAACAACAATTTTTGAAGGAGATAATTCGGTGGAATCTGGAAAAAATGGATAAAAAATAAAGCAAAAAAAATATTCAGAATAAAGAATAAAAAAGCTATAAAAAACAAATAATTCATCCCGTATTATTAGAATGCTCGAAACCTGAAAATAACTCGTAACTCGATGCCAAAATCGAAACATGGACCCGAGACCGAAACTGATGAGTACCAAACCCGAGAAGTCGAACCCCGAGATTCGAAACATTATTTTTATTTATTTTTTTTAATCCATAAATTTTTTATCACACCAGTCTTTAAGGGAAGATATGATCGTAATGGATTGTAGTAATATCTGAAATTTTAGCCAATTTATTCGGCGGCCCTATAGGGCGGACGGTGAAAATTTTTGGTATTTTAGACCCATTTCTTAATACAATTCATAGCTTTTTTCTGCTTAAGCTTAAGATGGAAAATAGTAAAGCTATCGGGGCCTCGATAGAGGAATTTTTAAAAGTTTGGACCATTTCTTGGTCAATTTCTTCGATTTTTTTTGCCAAAGATGCTATAATATCCAATGTAAAAAAATTTCGATTTCCGAGACCAAAATTCGAAAAAAAATGCTTAAATTAAATAAAACAGGAGAAATATTTTGTTGGAGTTTCGAGAAAATCGCAGCAAGGTTTCGGGGCCATTCAATAAGAATACATTTGTGGAATGATAAATAATAAAATAAAAATGGGACGATTGTTGGAGAGAATGGTGGTGGGCTGAATAACGACGACCGTGATGACAATGGACAACAATTGTTCGCTCATCGATTTGCGACTTTTCACCGTGAAAAAATTTCACTGACGGGCGATAAGGACGGATTTTTTTGGGAGGTGGGGAATTGTGCAAAATTTATGGGATTTAAAATTATGAATTTTAGCCTAAATTTTTATGTCTTAAATTAGTTGGGTGTCAATTTTTTGTAACAATTAACTTGTAAGTTACAGAAAAATTGTATCAAAATTTTTTGTAGGGGTAGGAATGATTTGGAGATAAAAAATTTCAAAAAAAAAAATTGGAAAATTTCTCAAAAATTTCTCCGTTAAAGGAATCAAAAACACTCTAAGCCTGGATTTGAAAAATGATAGAAAATCAACTTTTTCAACAAATCAATTTGCGATTTTTCTCTGTAAAATTCACGGACGGCGATAAGGACTGATTTTTTGAGAAATTTATGTAAATTTTGTTGAAAGAAAGTAAAAATATAGAATTGAAAGACCCTGATAAGAACATAAACTGATAAAAAAAATCAGTTCATTGCCGAAATTTGTTGGCCCTAAAATAATGAGGCATAGTGCCAATTTATTATCTAATTATTTTTCATTAACAATAGAATTTATTTATTTGCCAAAATTACTTTTATAAATTTTCAAAAAAAAATTAACCCCATTTTGTAAAAAAACAACTTTATTTCTTTAGTCTGATCTCTATTTTTCTACTTTTGTTTTTTGGTCATTACATTCATTCATATTGGATTTTATTTCATTGGAATTTTTTTGCAGAAAAAATTCTCACATTTTTTTGTGTTGTTTTCTTCTTATTTATGGCCGTATAGATCTGATGAGATCACATCAGCATTTTCTCATCTACCCATATTTTCACGTTTCCCATTTTTTATTTTCTCGTTCAAAAATTGTTTTTCCATGTACTTCAGTTTTTTCTACATTTTTACCTTAAAAATAAAAATATTAATAAAAAATTTAGTTTATGGGTTACATAAATATTGTTATATGTATTGGTTTTAATTTAAGGCTCAAAAAATTTTCAATCCAAAGGCTAGCAATGTTTTATTTTTAGTCCAATTTATATCCTAATAAAATCAAATCATAATATTATTGGCCAAATTTAATCATTTTTGGCAAAAAAATAATTTTTTTCGTCCATTTTGACCAAATTAAGGCTATTCGGATTTAAAATTTAATAAAAACCTTTTTTTCCAATTTGGCCATATTTAATTTGCTATCATCCATTTTTGACCATTTTATGCCAAATTTAAATTTTCCACAAAAATTTTAGTTTTCTTTGGTCAACATTTCGGCCAATATGGAATTTTTGGCAAAAAATTTAAAATTTATTTTTGGTCATTTTTGGTCATTTTTGGTCATTTTTCCTTTTGGTCTAATTACACTATATAAATGCTTAGTGAGAAAAAAATTAAATGTCAATTTTATTTGTTTTTGGCTAAAAATCACTAATCTAATTTTGTCTATAATAAAATTTAAAAATATATTTATAAATAAAAATGCACATTTATAAATATATTAAAATTTTGTCATTTTTGACCAATTTCTCAATTGCTTTTCGCCATTTTTGGCCAAATTTAACCAAAAACTATTAACTCCGATTTTTTAACCAATTTTAGACCTTTCTGGCCAAAAATTATTAAATCCAATATTTGATCAAATTTGGTCTTTCTGGCCAAAAATTGGCCAAGAATAAAGGAAATTCTATAATTTTGTGTCCAAGGAATGATTTTGGCCAAATTTAAATTTTTAATCCAATTTTTTGTCATTTTATGAATTTTTACTCCTGTTTCCTATAATATTACCCGTTACACTTTTTCTGGTAAATTCCTATACAATGTGCCTATCGATTGGACCTATCCCATCCCCATTCTTCGCCTTACTTTGGGTTCGTCGATGGTGGATCCCCCTGTCTGGTACCCTATGTAGTACCCTCTGCTGTGGGTCGAGCACGACCATTCCATTTTCGCTCGCATCATCATCACAAAGCCATTTTTTTATTTTTCGTCCCTTTTTTCGTAAAAATTAGTTGCTTTTTTCATTAAAAATTGCATTAAAATGGGTATTTAGCAATATTTTGGCCATATTGCCTCGTTTCATGGACCGGACTTTTCAAAAATTCTACAGCCCTCGAAGTTCGCTCTAAATTTTCAATGGTCGGGGTTAGAACTGGAAAACCTGAGTAGGTATCCCCGTTGTCAAAGGTCATGGGTGGCCAAGTAGGTAATGATGTAGTCTCGAAGGAAGAAAAAGGACGCGGGTTCTATCCCTTCATGGAAATCATGATTTTTGGTGAGAATATTGACAAAATATTCAAATTGGTCCCTAGTTGGTTAAAAAAGTTATGGCCACAAGGAAAGAAAGTGACTAACTTGGCCATATCTTTTTTAATTAATAGTGTTCAGGAATTAGGAGTCATCCTCTAAAAAATAATTTTCCCTTGCCAATCATTGCATTTTTTGACTTGACGTGATCGGGCATTCCTATAATTAATCGTTATCACCCATTTCTACAAAAAAAAATTTATCCAAAATTTTTGGCCAAATATAAATTATTTTCTGGTGATAAATTACAAATTCTGTTTTTGACCACAAACAAAACCTTTTTGCCCAAATTTTCAGATTTTTGATTCACAACATTTTTTTGGCCTTTATTCTCGAAATTTCCCAAATTTGCTCGAGCGCAACTTATAGTTTTGGACCTCTTTCTTTAAAATTTCCAAATTTACCGCTTTCAACCACCAATTTGGGCGTTTATTCTCGAGTTTCCAAGATTTTTCAATTTCACCCAACAATTTGGGTCTTTATTTTCGTATTATCCAGATTTTTCCCAGTTTAAAGTTTAAACCACCAATTTGAGCATTTTGTTCTCGGAATGCCCCAAATTTTCTGATTTCCTACAACATTTTGGGCATCTATCCTCGAAAGTTCCAAGATTTTGCGTCATTTTAGCTCTAATTTTTTTTTTAGAATTTTCGATTTTTCGTACCTATTTTTGGCATCAATCCTCAAAATTTCCTAAATTTTCAGGTTGTTTCCTATCAACAATTTGGCCCTTATCGTTTATCCTTGATAATTCACAATTTTCATACCAATTTGGGTCTCTATTCTCGAATTCCCAGATTTTCTACCAATTTTGGGCTCTATTCCTTAAAATTTCGCAGATTTTTTGGATTTGCAACCCATATTTTTGGGCAGCATGTCCTCCGTGGCCTCCTTCTCCACTTCATCTACCGATGATCCTAGTACTGCTTCGGCCCCGTCTTTCTGCTGGGTGGCCATCGATATACACCTGGACCATGTGCAGCATTGGACGATGCCAAACTGGTGGGCCGAGCCCAGGAAGGGCCGAGTGTTCGAGCCGAACGGTGAGAAAATCAAAAATTTATTTTTTTTATTATAAAAATGGAACTGAATAATTGGAGAAAATTGTTGAAAGAAAATTTAGAAAAAAAATTTTTTTAACCTTTGCCAAAAAATGTTTTACTACTTTTTTATGGGTTTGAATATGGAATAAATCAAAAAATGGAATAAATTTTTTAATTATTTTTTTTGAAAATTTGGAATTTTTTAAGCCTTTATACATGTTGATCAGTTAAATTTTTTTTATATTTTTTAGCCTTCACCAAGTCCATCCTGAGCTCGATCAAATCCTTCCGGTCGTTGCGGCCGGCCCAGCCATTTCGTCAGATTTCCGATTTTGCAGGTAAAACAATAAAAATTAATTTTAATATATTTTAAATTTTTTTTTAACCAATTGTCGACCAATTTATAGCTAAAATTGATAAAAAAAATTTATTACATTATTTTAATTGGGCATATAATTGTCCAGAATTTTTCAAATAATTTTTCCCAGCAATTTCCGCGTTAAAAAATGGGAAAAATTTTCAGCACAAATTCGATCTTAAAAATGATGTAAATTGTTTAATTAATTTTTTAAGCAATTTAGTCTTAAAAATGAAATTAAACAATTAATAATTTTTATTTTATTTTTCAGCAATTTTCGGCTTCATCAGGGCCCTGGTGTGCCACCAATGCCACAGCTCCACTGTTCGTGAAATGGCTTTGCATGCCGTTGTGGTGGTCCCAAACAACGCGACTGAGCCATACTTGGTGGCACTCGAAGAAGGCAAGAAAATTATATAAAAATTTTACTAAAAAAATTTTCGCCCTTTTTTATTATTTTTTTTTATTATAGGGCCTAAACAAACTTGGATATCCAAAAAGTTTGGTCGAAGTTTTTCATTGAAAAATGCACAACAAGTTGTCGGTACTTTTTTGCCATTTTGAATCTTCTTTTTTAAAATTTATCCAAAAAAATTCCGAAATTTTAGAGGCAATGGATAACAGAAAAAAAAACTAACAACAATAATCCAACATATTCATCAGAAAACTAAATTTTTTTTATCATAATTAGGGCTGAGCATTTTTAGAGTATTTTTTCAGAAGTTATTTTTTTTCTATCTATCCTGGTATACATAACCAATTCATATTGTAAATTTGGTTAAGCTGAATTTTTTCATTTTTCTTTTTTTAATTTTTCATTTTCTAGGCTGAGTAGGTAAGCTTGGTCCGAATTAAACAAATTTCGCGCAATTTTTGCAGCCGCCAAGTCGGCAGGATTCGCGCAACTGCATTTTGTGTGCCGTGGCACTGCTGCAGCCATCGGCTACCGTATCCTGTACCAGGAAGAGGACGACGAGTTGCTGGCACGAATGCGCGAAAATTCCGCTGTGGAGAGGGAGGCGGAGGAAATGATTGTCCAGGTGGATGAGGACGCTGAGGAGGACAAATTTGTGGCCATTCTGCACGCTGACCACAGCTTCATTGAGGTGGGAAAAATAAAAAAATAATTTTTTTGGAATTTTTACACAAAAAAAAGGAAAAAAATTACTTAAGGCTTTTTTACGAATCGAAAAATCGGAAAATTTAGTTCTTATAGGCTCTAAATTATTTTTTAGAATTAAAGTCCGCAAAATCAGCATTTTTTTATGTTTTAGAATTTATGTTAGTTTATCATTTAAAAAGCAAATTATCGCGGGTAAACCTGAGGTGAAATTTTTCGAACTCTAATGCCAAAAAAATCCAGAAAAATTAGTCCATGTAAAAATGCATTTAGAGTTTTGTCCTGAATGATTTTTTTTAAATTTTTTACACTATTTTCCTATCCAAAATGGCCTTTTACTTACAAAAATACTGTTTTTAGAGTTGAAAAAAGTGAGAAAATTGGATTTTTCGGAAGGGTCTTCAGGGTGTCCATCCAGCAGGTTGGCAATGATGTAAGCTTCGTAGGAAAAAAGAGAGACGACGGTTCGAATCCCGTCGAGGAAAATTATTTTTGGTGGGGAAATTTTTTTAAAAATACCCATAGATTGTTTCAAGTAGGAAATCTCTTAAGAAAATTTTTTTGAATGTATTAAAATTTTTTGAGGAATTTTTTCCTCGATTTTCTCTCAATTTACAGCTGACCATCTTCGACTTCCAATCCCATCACATGCCCACACTGATTGCTGCAAAATCGCTGTTCTGTGAAGATCAGCAAGTTTTACTCGAAAAGGCGCCCAAATTTCTGCGCAAACAGCTCGAACCCTACAGGGCCAACCTGTTCAAGCTGTACATGACGGGATCTGTGGTAGATTCGGAAAAAATCGAGCAAATCGCCAAACGGATTATTGGTTAGTGTTTAACGGGAATTTTTAAGAATTTTATATATATTTTGCCAATTAGGCTAGAAAAAAATATGATAATGATCAAACAGAAGCAAAAATCGGAGGCCCATGAAAAAAAAACATAGAAAAATTAGCTTAAGAAATTTTAAGATAAGGCCTTTATTATTTTTTTTTGAAAAATTCTAAGCATATGAAATTTTTATTAGAAAATTCGAGAAATCTATAGCCTGTGTCTCAAAAAGGCCAGCAGACCACTGAATTTTTCGAAAATTATGGGTCCTGTAAATTTCTACAAATCCAAGGTCTGTGAAATTTTTGTCCAACAAAAAATTCACGAAATACTCTGAGTTCTTAAAAATTTTGTGGGCTAATAATGCTTTTTTTGGCGTTGGGTGATATTGAGTTAGGGTTAGGGACTAATATCTGACCCCCCAAAAATTATAAATCTCGTTTTAAACAATCTTTCCACTTTTTGACAATTTAAAACACTTTTTTGATATATCTTACTTATTTTTTTCTTTGCCTTTCCTTTAGCGAATTTCCATTTTACTGGGAAAATTTGCTCATTTTTTGCGAAATTTTGTCCATTTTTTGCAATTTTCCCACAATTTCCAGGCCCTTCCTGCCAACTCATGCCCCATGATGCCATTCCCCCGGAATACGCCGTGATTTTCGGCGCCGCCCTCAAAGCAGTGGACCTGCACTTCACCAGCATGCAGCAGGCCTGCAGTTCCCCGCTGTTTCTGCAGCGTGCAGTGCTGCCGGAATTCTGCATGCAGCAGCAGGACGAGGCCGAAGATCGAGTGGAGAGTGTGGAGGAGGACAGTGATCCGGAAGAATCGGCCACCGATCGGCGCGCTATCGATGAGAGCTTCCGAATGGCATTTGGGTAGGCATTTATTGGGAAATCATGCCGGATTTTTTAAATTTTTAATTTTATTTTTAAATAATGCCTATTAAGTGATTTCATCGCTTAATGGTGTTTTATGAAAATTGAGCTTCTGATCATTTTTTTTTGGCATTTTTCTTTTTGTTTCATTTTTTGGCGCTTTTTGAAAGAAGGCCGATTTTGAAAACCGAAAACTTCGACATGGGGGACGACCCTGTTCATTTTTAAATCAAAATCTAAATTTTTTACAATTTTTTCACTTTTTAACTCATTTCTGAGCAAAATAGTTGCCAAAAAACAAAAAAAAGAATTAATTTTTGCCTAACAGGGGGGACCCTTTTAGTGGGTTTTCAAAATCGGCCGTCTTTCAAATAGCGCCGATTTTTTATTTAATTTTTCTCCGATCAATGCTCACTGAATTCCCTCCCCCTATGAAAAGAAAAAGAGATAATTCTCCAAAAATGCTCAACTATTGCCATTAGTCCCGGAATTTTTTGATTCAACCTAGGCCATAACTCACAAATATAAACAGGTGTGTGCAGAAAATTATATATCTACTCACAAGGGAACATCCCGAGCTGTCACCACTCAGATCTTAATTTAGGTAACCCATGCTACCTAGCACCCTCACATTGCATGGTAAATTTTTGGCTTTTTTCCCCGCTCAGATAGTGAAGGGTAGAAAATTCGGTTTGAAAAATGGGTGCTATGTCATTACTAAAAAACCGCCATAATGGGCGTTACTAAAAAAGCCGCCATAATCAAAAAGCTTCTTCAAAAACTTTTTTGTAAGACTTGTTAGACCAAAAGTATAACAAACAAAATTGTGCAGAATTTTATGCTCTATCTGCTGGTATTTTTATTTTTTCGAAGTTCGAACAAAAAATCGAAATTTTTTGAAAATATCGAAAAAATAGGGTATTTCACGAAAATTTCGAACTTTTTGTTCGAACTTCGAAAAAATTAAAAATACCAGCAGATAGAGCATAAAATTCTGCACAATTTTGTTTGTTATACTTTTGGTCTAACAAGTCTTACAAAAAAGTTTTTGAAGAAGCTTTTTGATTATGGCGGCTTTTTTAGTAACGCCCATTATGGCGGTTTTTTAGTAATGACCCAGCACCGAAAAAGGTGAAAAATGAACTAACGGTCGGTCGTTCATCCACGCGGCTCATCCACCCAGTGGATAAAATCTACCATACTATATATACATAATAATTATTAACCATGACTATTTTTTGGCTTATATTCATCCTTTTAGTTTACTAATTAATCCCCAATCGCTTTTATTGCATATCATATTATTGTGTTTTTTGCATGGTACCATCGACGCCGTCCCAAACGGAACAGGACGGTGTGTGGCGATCCGGTGTGTGGCGAAGCTCATCAAAACTAAAACTTTTTTTGTAAGACTCTTTAGACCAAATGTATAAAAGACAGAAATGTGCAGAATTTTATGCTCTATCTTTTAGTCTTTTTAGTTTTTCGAAATTCGAACAAAAAGTTCTAAATTTCCACTAAAAACACGATTTTCCATTTAAAAGTATGATTTTTCGAAAAATTACAATTTTTTCTAGGGAAATTCAACAAACTAAATATATCAAAGGATAGAGCATAAAATTCTGCACATTTTTCTCTTTTATACTTTTGGTCTAACAAGTCTTACAAAAAAGTTTTAGGTTTGATGAGCTTCGCCACACACCGGCCGCCACACACCGGGGTGTACCGGTCCCAAAAGGGCGGATGATCCGTGTGGATGAACGACCGTTTATTTTTTAAATCAAAATTTCTATCCTTCACTATTTGTGCGGGGAGAAAAAGCCGAAAATATACGATGCAATGGTGCTAGGACGTTAAAAAAAAACCGCCACGAGCTATAGTCTGTACGAAAACTTTTTTGTTTGACTTGTTAGACAAAAAGTATAAAAGGCAAAGTTGTGCAGAATTTTACGCTGATTCGACTATAAAAAATTTCCGAAATTCGAACAAAAAATTCGAAATTTTGCCGAAATACTTAAAAATACGGTTTTAGGGGATATTTCGAACTTTTTGTTCGAATTTCGGAAAATTTTTTATACCATCAGAATCAGCATGAAATTCTGCACAACTTTTCCTTTTATACTTTTTGTCTAAAAAGTCTAACAAAAAAATTTTCGTACAGACTATAGCTCGTGGCGGTTTTTTTTAACGCCCCTCGTGGCGGTTTTTTTTTAACGTCCTAGCACCGATGCAATGTGAGGGTGCTCTGCAAGATAGAATGGGTAAAATTAAGATCTGAGTGATGACAGCTCGGGATGTTCCCTTGTCAGACAAGTTCAAAGTTTTCTAAAAATCCGGTTTTTCTCTGACAGAATATTCCTACTTGTATTCAGAAATCCGCAAAAAACAAAAAAAAAATCGAGCACAATTTTCTGCATTTTTTTGCATTGTACAAACGATATTAGAAATTAAATTAACCAAAAAAAGTAGCTACCTAATTGACTTCTTCATCCTTTTCGAATTGTTCATTGGTTTTAAAATCAAAAATGTATTTTTTCCGAAATTCTGTTAAGGATTTGCAATTTTTTCAGTCTTGCACTCCCTCAACAAGCTGACCAGCAGGAATTGGAACCAGAAACAGCAGAAATTGTCAGAATCCCAAAAACAGAAGGAGAGGAAGAAGTTGGATCAGAACACATGCAGCAGCAGAATGCAACAAAATCAGAACAAGTCGGCGATCAGAATCAGCAAAGTGTAATGGATCGTCTGGAAGCGGAAATTGCGCAAATCGGCCAACAACGGCAGCAGAAATTCACGGAGGAGGAACTGCGCATGTTGGCCGGACTCATTTCGGCACCGGCGGAAGGCCAACGGAACGCGGAAACGCCAGAAACCGAAACCGCATCATCTTCCGCGGAGCAAGCGGACAACACAACATCCGGAACGGATTTTTCGGTAGCATATCGGATTTTGAAAAAATTTGTTAATTAACACAATTTTGAAAAAAAGAGAAAGAATTAAGAAATTTTGGGATAGAATTATAGAAGTATTATGGAAATTGTAAAGCAGATTTTTGCACCGAATATCCGAAGAAAATTATGTAGATGGGGCAAACTTTATAGCCTTTTTTAAACACAAATAAGTTCATAGTTTTCCAAATTTTATCAAAAAAATTTAATGCAAATCCTGGGATTAAATAAATTTTCGAACAAGAAATAACATCAGAATCGATCGAGAGGACAGAATGGCATCGATTGACACAAAAATACATGGAATTAGTGTTGAAAACGTAAATAAAAACTTCTTGGAAGGGAATTTACACAAATAAGTTCATAGCCTAGTAGGTAATGGTGCAGTCTTAGCAGAATTAGGTCGATGGTTCAAATCTTCTAGAAAAATATTTTTAAGCGTGATAATTTGTTTCTATGCAATTTTAGCAACAGCATTGCATCAAATTGTTCCTAAGAAATTATTTTGATGAAAATTTTTTGTAAAAAATAAATTTGGAAAAATCGGAGTAAACTGCAAAATTACCCCGTTCGGCCAGCAGAGGAGATCAAGATCCGGTACATCTTGATCATGCCTATACAGTAATTTGGTCTAAATCTAACTATCGTCATGTCATGATTAGGGCTGGCACTTTTAGGGTTTTCCCTATTTTTTTTTAAATAGGGAATCGTAGGGAAACGCTCAGAAACGCGTTTTTAGACATATTTAAACGTATTCTGATGAACTTTTTTTCCCCTATTTTCCCTATTTCTTAACCCTGGCTGGATTTTTCCCTATTTCGCGACTTTTCTCCCTATTTTCTCCCTATTTTGCCCATTTTTTAAAGAAATTCTTCAAAAAATGCAACAAAAATCGAAAATTTTAGATTTTTTGGAAAATTTTTATTTTTTCCGAAAAACTGGAAAATTTTTAGTTTTTTTCGAAAATTTTAGAAAATTTTTAGTTTTTTTCTAAAAATTTTTCAAATTTTTTGCAAATTTTTTGGAAAAAATTTCCAAATTTTTTGAGAATTTGGAAAAATATATCATTTGCAATTGTGAGAAGCGAGAATAAGGTATTTTTGGTGAAAATTTGAAAAATACATCCCTAAGAATAGGAAATTTTTTTGCCTATTTCGCGACTTTTCTCCCTATTTTCTCCCTATTTTGGCCTTTTTTTGCTCCCTAATAGGTCCGTCCTTATTATTTTAGGCATTTTCCCTAAAAGTGCCAGCCCTAGTCATGATTCATGCCCAAATTGCTTAATTAGTTAGTTTTTTTAGCATTTGCGCCGACCAAGTTCTACATCCACCGCCCGGCTGATGGCTGATGAATTCAATGGGTTGCAAATTGTTGACTCTGATGGCCAGACGGATCATGGCGGTGGAGCCAGCAACAAAATGCGCTGGGAAGAGACGGTGAGGGCAAAAATGTTTTGGGATTGGTACTGTAACAGAATGAGTACGGTAGGCTAGATTGATAATATATGGGTGAGATAGTATGTGGGTATCCGGACAATTGGGCTCCATCAAACCGGTGTTAGGGCTTAAAAAAACCGCCAGTTGGGCCAATCTGGCTGAAAACTTTTTTTTCTGAGCTTGCTATGCCGAAAATATAAAAAGCACCATTGTGCAGAATTTTATGCTCTATCTATCATCTGTTGAAATTTTTTGAAAATATTAAAACATAGGGTTTATTCAGGAAATTTAGAACTTTTAGTAGAATTTCGAAAAATTAAAAACACAGATGATAGAGCATAAAATTCTGCACAATGGCCTTTTTAGACATTGGCACAAAATAAGTTTTTTTTATCGAAATGAGTGCCAACTCTTAGGGATTCGACTACGACACTAGTAGGAGGGACGACTCTTATAGGGAATCGATACGGCACTCCAAAGTTATACAAGAGTCCCGTCAGGGTCCCAGTCAAGTCCCTAGTCCCGCATTCAATTTCAAAAAGATTTTTTGGTTTTTTTCCGAATAGTGCGCTTGTAATCGTGTAAGCAGTTTTTCCTTGATGTCCGGGATTCAAATTTCGCGGAGATTTTCTGCCATATCGACTTTAGGATTTTCGGAATTAAAAAAAACAATGTATGCCATCGCGTTCAATGACTTGAAAAGCCAGGGCTGGATACCGTCCCATTCCCGTCTCCCGTCTCCCGTATTACCGTAAAGGCTCTAAAATAAGCCCCCCGGCTTATTTTTTTCAAACCCACTCAAAGGGGAGGCTTATTTTAGAGCACCGGCTTATTTTAGAGCACTGGCTTATTTTTTTCGAACCCCCTTTCGAACTATCTAGGATATATTTTAGTATGAAATTTAGGAAACATTTACGTAAAAAATATTATAAAGTAAAAAATCAAAGGCAAATTCTGTGTAAATCTTTTTCAAAAATTGATATTAAAATTAGAAAATAAGTTCAAAAATGCTAAATAATATGCCTAAAAATTTCCAAAAATGCCAAAAATATGCGGTATAGGCCTGAAAATGCAAAATATGCACAAAAAGTCGAAAATAGAAAAAAAATTTATGCATTGCATATAAATCACATCCCTAATCATGACCCATAGTCAAGATAGAAACCTTTAAAAGGTTTATTTTGACTGCGGTTCTCGCTCCTCAAGATTTTTTCTCGCCCCTCAAAAAGCTTCATTGCCTTTGGCTGAATTCTCCGTCGAGAAATACGCTTTTTTCTGCCCTTTTGGTTCGAATGCATTCAATCAATTCCTCTTCAAGATTTTTGTTTAATTTTTTTTGTTTAATCAAATTAAAATTTCTTCAAAATAGTTACTGTCAAGAAGAAAAGGGGGGCTTATTTTAGAACACCGGCTTATTTTAGAGCACCGGCTTATTTTTTTCAAACCCCCTCAAAGGGGAGGCTTATTTTAGAGCACTGGCTTATTTTAGAGCACCGGCTTATTTTAGAGGAAATACGGTATTTTCCGTGTTTTTGGACTCCCGTATTCCCGTCTCCCGTCTCCCGTATTATTTTCCGTGTTTTTGGACTCCCGTATTCCCGTCTCCCGTCTCCCGTTTTTCGTCAATTCCCGTGAAAATACACCCCTAAGAATTGAGTTTTTGGTTGGGAAAATACACCAAACACTGGGTTTATCGGCGGTGAGAGCGCAGGTTCAATTCCCCACCATTTCAAATTTTCTAATCTAATTCTTCGTTCATTTTTTTTGATTATTACAAATACTAAAAAGTACATTACGAATAATTAAAGCATCAGAAAAAATAAATTTTCTTTAGAAATGATGACACCTATGTAATTCTTGGATTTTCAACCAGAAATTAAAAAAGAACATAAACATTAATCAATTTTTTAAAAGAAAAAATGTCTGAAATTTCAAAAATTTCTCCGGCGGTCCCTCTCGAGGCACCTCCCACATTGAATTTTTCTCAAAATTTTTTTTTGAACCAATAATTTCCTAAGTAAAAAAATATATAATTTTGCGTAAATTTTTTGAGAAAAACTTGTTCTTCCCCTGTGACTGATCCAACAGTTTTGTCGAAAAAAATATTTTGAAAAATTTATATTTTGAATACGAGTAAAAAAGATTGGCAAATATTTGTAAATTCCCGTTCCCGTATTCTCATATTTTCCGTATTTCCCGTGTTTTGGTTTAATCTCGTTCCCATAATTTTTCCCGTCCCGTGTTTTGGGGTTCCCGTATTCCCGTTTCCCGTCTCCCGTTTTTTGAAATTCGATTTTCAATAGCCCTGTTGAAAACCCAGCAAGCCTTTAGGACAATTTTTTTTGGAACATCCCACATAAACTGTATAGATACCATATTTCCTGTATTAAATAACCCCTCCCTGTAATAAAGACTCCCCTCCAAGAGGGGTTGAAAAATAATACTCACGGTTTCGAAAAAAAAATTTAAAAAATAATAAAAAAAGATACCCTCGGTATAAAGTATCGAAAAGGGAAATTTTTTTCTAATCTTTCTGTTTATAAAAATTTGTGTTTTCAGGACGACGAGGACAACGATGATCAGCAACAAGACGAAGTGCAAACTTTGGAAAGCGACAACCAAAGTGAAGTGATTGTTGGCCAAGAGCCGAAACAAATCCCGCTGGTAGAGCAACAGCAGGGCCAGAATCCAGAGAATTCGGGCTGGAAACAGCAGCAGGAAGGTGGAAACCCGGGGAAATATTTAATAATTCATAAAATGGTCCGAAAAAACGAAAATTATTTTTTATAATTATTTTAGAAATTTCTTTTTGGACAATTATCAAATTGAATTTAACTCTGATCACCAGGGCAGTTTAAGGTGAGGGGAATCTACATAGGTTGAAAATTTTTCAATTTTTGTTTTATAAAAATGATTAAAAAAAATAAATCCAGGATCATTAAATCTTATACATAGAGAATGATCGTTTCATGCACAATGCGATAAAATCCTACATTTAAAAGCCCACAAGACCATAAATCCAAAAAAACTCTTATTCATGGGATACAATATAGATTGTTAGTTTTTCGAATTTCCCTGAAAATTTTGGAACTTTAAAAATTTGGAGAAAAAACATAGAAGTTTTCTCGATAAGTTCAAAATTTTAAGGAATTTGTAGTATTAAAAAGCTAATTATTTAAAATAAAATTGCATATATATTTTTCTTTTATAATTTTGGCCATTTTGGCACTTTTGAATGCCCAATATAGTACTTTTTTAAGTCCTGACACCAATTTTGGAATTTTATTGCGGATCCGACTATGACCTTTAGTTCTGAAGTTGTTTGAAACATTCATTATTTGTTCTCGAACATGATACAAAACAACAGCCGAACATTTTTATTGAAGTTTTGCAATGTTTTGGAACTTCTATAAGTAATATTTTCTGGAATAATGGTACCTAAACCAATGTTTTATGATTTTTTTTCGGCCAATGTTTGGTATTACACGGGCTACAACTTGTAATTTAACTAAATATTCTAAATGTTTTTCTAGATGGTTATGGGTAGGGCATCAAAAAATATCCAAATGGATATTTTTTGCGGAGGCTCAGAATGGCCTGAAAATCAAATAAAAGCATTTATAACTTGATTTGAGTACAAAAAAAGCAACTTTTATGTGGATATTTTGGATATTTTTGTGGATATTTTGCCATTTCTGGGAAATTCTTAAACAAAAATGCAATAAAATCCGAAAAATTTCAAATTTTTGGATTTTCTAAAAAATTTTCCAAAAATTTCTCAAAAATTCAAATTTTCCAAAAATTTCTCAAAAATTCAAATTTTCCAAAAATTTTCTCAAAAAATCATATTTTTAAGAAATTTTTCTCAAAAAAACGCGTAATTGAAGAAATGGTCCCAAAATCACCAATTTCTCCAACAAACCCCTTTGAAACATTCCCAATTTGCACATTTTTCTATTTATGGATGAGTTTATTAAAGAAAAACCTATAAATGTTCCTTATTTGCAATTTCAACCAAGAATAAAATTTTTTGAATTATTTTACTCGGTTTTGCATTCTAATTTGAAAATTTTTATGTGGATATTTTTACTAATTTATATGGATATTTTGAGATTTTTGACGGATATTTTATCCGGATATTTTGCGATTTTATATGGATATTTTTTGATGCCCTAGTTATGGGTTAATGTGGCCACTAGGCTTGGCTGTTAATTTTCCAAAAAAATTCTGAATTTTTTTTTAATAGAATACACAGGGCCCGTGAACGAATGGGGCCAACGCATTGATGAGCCCTGGGACACAGTCACCTACGAGGGCCGAGGACGTGTGGAGCCCAAGAAGAAAGGCAACAAAATGCGTCGAAGCTCAACATTCGCGACTCAACAACATTCGGCAGGGACGACAAGTAAGGAAAAACTGAAATTTTTGTGAACTATATGGCCTACCGTATTCTCTCGAAAAATAAGCACCCCTTCCTTTGGAGGTGATTGAAAAAACAAGACCCCCTCTCTAATTAAGGCACCTTTATGAGATTTGTATGTTTGATTTTTAATAAAATATTTTAAAAAGATTTGATACAACATCTAAAATGATTCGATTTATTTTCAAGGCACACCATCTAGCACATTTTCAAAGGTGCTATGGCTTTTTAAAAAAGTGCCAAAAACCAGTAATATGTTTTCCAAAAACTTTTTTATAAAGCTTTAAGCCAAAACTTCCAGGGACAAGTTGTGCAGAATTTTTTGCTCTATCTTAAGCTATTTTTAGTAAATTTTTCGAAAATATCGAAAAGTATGGTATTTCAAGAAAATTTCGAATTTTTTGTTCGAATTTCGAAAAACAACAAAATACCAATAGATAGAGCATAAAATTCTGCACATTTTGACGCTAAACGTCTTGGTCTAACAAGCTTTACAAAAAAAAGTTTTTAGAGAACATACGAGAGAGGGTTTTGGCACTTTTTTTAAAAGCCATAGCACCTTTGAAAATGTCAAAAGTGAGAGAAAAAAAATGGGAAAACCCCATAGAATAGTTATGGTCAATAAAGACCAAAATTTTCAAATTTTCTCACCCGATTTTCAGTTGCCTTCCCGTTCCCGCCTCCGTTGCCCGCCCACACCATGGCAATGAACGCGCAGATGGAGGCCCAGTTCTACGGGGACTTGCCGGCCCAGGGCCGGGGCCCGATGAGCACCGTGATGGTCCTTGGGTTGCCCCTCCGTTGGATTGTCAACAAGTACTTCCAGCAGGAGTTCAAGGAGTGGCTGCGGACCAGGGCCGGGGTCCAATCGAAAGGTACGGAAATTCTAAAAAAAATATTATGGGTTCGGAGATTCAGGAAAAATTTAAAGAATCAGCTGCGCATTGATAAAATTC
The DNA here is from genome assembly GCA_001026735.1 of Rotylenchulus reniformis. NCBI lineage: Eukaryota > Metazoa > Nematoda > Chromadorea > Rhabditida > Hoplolaimidae > Rotylenchulus > Rotylenchulus reniformis. The sequence goes on from LDKF01001363.1 coordinate 40,798, forward strand.
CATGAAATCCTCTAAACTGACTAGATTATTGGAAGATCAGAAAAATATTGAAAATAGAAATGAAAATACCGGGAATTATTGCTTAAAAAATCAGGAAAATGACTAAGCCTAAAATGCTCTCAAAAAATCTGAAGCTGAATCCAGACATTTCTAATCAAACCCAGTTAAAATATATGAAAAATAAGAAAAATTCCAACAAAAAGTGGAAATTTCAAGAAAAAATGGATTCGGACTGAGGTTTTGGTCAAAATTCAAAAATTGCTTGGAGGATAGAAATGTTAGATACCGAAAACAGTTCCAAAAAATGCTGTATATATGAAAAGCTTAATATACATGACCCAAATGTGCTGTTAAGATCTGAAATCCTGCAAAATTTGGGATAAATATGGAAAAGCAGATCATCAATGGCCTATATTCAGCTTTGATCAGCGCCATATTTGATCAATAATATTATTTGAACAATAATAATATTATCAACTTCGCATTTTAAGCTCTGATCAATGGTCATCCCAATCAATTTTTCAGCACTGATCAGTGCCTACATCTCCATGTCGGTGTCCGCATCGGGCGCCTACAAGATCTGCCACGACCGCCGCTTCCGGCACGCGCCTTTCAATGGGCAGCACAACGGGCTTTTCCTGTACGTGTTGCTGCCAACTCCACAGGTATCTATTATGGGTTAAAAGTAATGACTGAAAATGTAAAAAATTTGGTCGATTTTTCTCGAAAAATTTTTCCCCAGCCCAAAGCATTTCCTAGGGACGGTTTTTGAATTTGTTCTGAATCTGATATTAAGGCGTAAGATAAACAAAAATATTTTTCTCTCAGTCAATGGACTTCGAACTTCCAACAGTCTACTTTCGGCCAGGATATGTCACTAACCACTAGGCTACCCACGAATTTTGGTGAAAATCCCATCAGAAAAATCCGATTTCTCTACCATTTTTTGGTGGCATTTGATGTGGAAATTTCAGCTTTAGGGTAAATTTTTTTCGCGAAAATCGATCTAAATAGCGGACATCAGACATATAATACCGGAAAAAAGGACCACTGAATTACAGCCAAAGACCAGAATTTTCGGGGATATTGTTGTAGGATTTGCAGGGTTCTTGCGCGGGTTAATCACGGGACCCTCCTATGGTATACAAAATGGAATGTTTTTTGGTTGATTGGGGTCAAAAAAAATGAGTATTAATTTTAATTAAAAAATTTTTTATGACTATAAGTCCATTACGAAACATGAACTGCCTTTATTTTTCAGGTGGCTTCCCACCTGTGCTGGGCCTGCAATCAGATTGCCGACGACCTGGGCAAATATTGGCCAAACAAGTACGGGCAATGCCCCTTCACCACCTCCATGGTGATGGCCACCCATCAGACGGTGATGGATCCTTCATATGCCTAATGATGCTCAAAAACTTTTTGATGAGTTTTACTTTTTAATACATTTTACTCTCTTGGCCACCTAAAGTTCAAAAATCACTCTCTTTCAAAGGATGATACTCTTTCCATTTTTTGTTGCAAGTTTTTTCTCTACAACCCTTAAAGTTGTTCTCAATGCCCCCCCCCTTAAACTTTCGTCATTGAAAAATTTTCGGAATTTTCGTCAGTAAAAAGTAAAAACGGAACTTTAGCCAATAACCACTATATAAAAGCTTTTGCTTCATCTTAGGTCCCAATTAAAAATTTCAAATAATTTTTTTATAGTGCTTGGATTTTCCAAAAAAAAACCTGACGAAAATTCCGACTCCTTATTATGTTCTCAATGATCAGCCTTATCCATTCCACCGATCACTTCATTTTTTTGTTAATAAGGGTTAATATTTATGAGGAATCTTACCCAGGTTGATAATCATTGTGCCTTTATATAGCATTTGCCGTATTTTTGGCATATTCCCTTTTTTTAAAAATGTATTACATTTTTTAATTGATCAAAAATGGAATAATAATGGATGAAAACATTTACAGTACTTTAAAAGAATTGCTGGATTGTCGCATTTTTGCTCAGAAAATTTACATTTTTATGCACTATTTTCCAAACTAGGCAATTCAATGGCGTCAAAATGCTCAACCTGTGTAATATTCTCTCTATGGTTCTCATCGATCAGCCTTACCCATTCCACTGAGCACTTCTTTTCTGAATAATCAGGGTAACTCTTTGGACATCCTTACCATGTTTTGTGCCTCTTTATCACTGTTATCTTTGTTGTTTTCGACATAATAATATATGCCTTTCAACAACCTCTTCAATACCTTTTGCTTGGTAAATAAATACTCATAGTTAATTTTTTAATCCATTTTTTTTATTTTGCGAATAAAAATTGTTGTGCCCACATTTTTTTGCAAAATAATCCACCAACAATCGCAACAAAATGTGCCAAAAAGCTTGCAAAAAAATTTTGCTTTAAAATTTGGGGAACTTTCACTATTTATATCGCTTTTAATCAATTTTAATCTAGTTTTAACCGTATAGGAAACCAAATTAGACAATGTTATCTACTCAAAACATGAATTGATATAAGTTGCGCGGAATTTATAAAGTTGCATGGGAACTTTAGACACACTTCGTCTTTTAAACATTTAATTTTAATTTATTATCTACTGTTATAAGACGGGTT
>LDKF01001364.1:14191-34830 GCA_001026735.1 Rotylenchulus reniformis
TCTTGAAAATCCTAGGCCTCTGAAATTTCTTGAAAATCCTAGGCCTCTGAAATTTCTTGAAAATCCTAGGCCTCTGAAATTTCTTGAAAATCCTAGGCCTCTGAAATATCTTGAAAATCCTAGGCCTCTGAAATTTCTTTAAAATCCTAGACCTCTGAAATTTCATGAAAATCCTAGACCTCTGAAATTTCTTGAAAATCCTAGGCCTCTGAAATTTCTTGATAATCTTAGGCCTCTGAAATTTCTTGAAAAAAAATTAAAAAAATTCAGAAGCTTAGAATTTTCAAAAATTTCAGAGATGGGATTTTCAAGAAATTTCAGGGGCCTGGGATTTTCAAGAAATTTCACAGACCTCTATAGGCTACCCTTAAGAAAAATAACTTTTTTGGTAGGGAAAATGGGCGATGAAACGACCCTAGAACAACGGGCGATGAACCGTGGGGGATGAATCGGTGGGGATGAATAGTGTCGGGGATGAATCGGCGGCGATGAAACGTGGGGGATGAATCGTAGGGGATGAAACGGCAGGGATGAAACGACCCCCACCGAACGATAACGACTCAGCACGAGATTCCTCTAGTCATTAAAAAAACTGAAATTACTCACAAGGAAACATATCGAGGTGCCAGTATTCAGTTCACAATTAAACTCATTCTAACTTGTAGAACACCCTCACAACGCATCGTAAATTTTAACAAGGGGTAGAATAGGTAATCAGTTTGAAAAATATAACAAACGGTCGTTCATCCACGCGGATCATCCGTCCATTGGATGACATCCAATCTTTCAATCTGTAATATACATAATTAATGACCATCACTATTTATTGGTTCTTTTCATCATTTTGTCTTTTAAATTAATTCCCAACTGTTATTTTGGCACATCATATTTTATTACTATTTATGGATGGTACGATCGACGCCAACCTAAAGGGCGAATGATCCTCGTGGATGAGCGACCGTTTATTTTTAAACCCGACTTTTCATCATGTCACATTTTAGCGGGCCAAAAAAGCAAAAAATTTACGATGCTTTGTGAGGGTGTTCTACAAGATAGGATGGGTTAAAANAGTTCACAATTAAACTCATTCTAACTTGTAGAACACCCTCACAACGCATCGTAAATTTTAACAAGGGGTAGAATAGGTAATCAGTTTGAAAAATATAACAAACGGTCGTTCATCCACGCGGATCATCCGTCCATTGGATGACATCCAATCTTTCAATCTGTAATATACATAATTAATGACCATCACTATTTATTGGTTCTTTTCATCATTTTGTCTTTTAAATTAATTCCCAACTGTTATTTTGGCACATCATATTTTATTACTATTTATGGATGGTACGATCGACGCCAACCTAAAGGGCGAATGATCCTCGTGGATGAGCGACCGTTTATTTTTAAACCCGACTTTTCATCATGTCACATTTTAGCGGGCCAAAAAAGCAAAAAATTTACGATGCTTTGTGAGGGTGTTCTACAAGATAGGATGGGTTAAAATTCGATCTGAATACTGGCACCTCGATATGTTCCCTTGTCATTAAAAAAAGCCAAAAATTCGTCTATAGCAAATGTCATTTGCGGGTTCTACATGCCATCTTGGGGGGTCTAAATGCCATCTTGGGGGGTCTAAATGCCATCTTGGGGGGTCTACATGTTATTTTGCGGGTTTTACATGAAATTTGTTTTTCGAATTTCTAGATGAATCTTGGCTTTTTGGCTGACCAGACGAATTTTGGTAGCGTCGGGTGGGGTATAAGGGGATCTGATCCGACCCTCCTCTCTGCTGATCTGTGCAGGTGAACAACGAGTACAGGCGGATCGAGGGCAAACGGGTGCCCGGCGACATTGATGACCGGCTCACCGCTCTGATCAGAAGCTACACGACCAAGAAGGGGCCCAGGGACGCCGGCGGGGACGAGGTGGCCACGCTGAGACTGTTCAAGAACATTGTGGAGTGGAGTCTGCGGGCCGAGAACCAGTACGCCATCCGAACATTCATTGCGGTCAGCCACGGGATGAACCTCAACAAGTTCGAGGAGGCGGCGGCCGCAGGTGGTTTTATTATAAAAAAAAATAAATAACGCAAAAATTACCTACCAAATAAGCCAAAGCCTATTCAAATTGGCCTTTATGGCCAAAATATTTTTTTAATTTATCCAAAATGTGTGTCAGATTTTTGGTTTTATTTTTAAATTGAATTGATCAATAGAATTTTTTCGAATAATTACGAAAATTTTCTCGGAATTCTTTATGCTAAAAATTAAGCATTTTTTGCTAGCAAAGATTAAAACAAAGAAGCTCTCGGGACTATTGACCCCCCCTTAGCAATGACATAGCAGCATGGAAAAATTCCAAAAAAATCGAATTATTATTTTTTAATTAATAAAAATTGTAAGTAAGAATTGACGACTTTTAATAAAGTATGAAATACGATAATTTCCACTCCCCTAATTATTCAAGCTGCGCAACAAGCACAGTATCAACAACTGGAATACCATCAACAACCCGTTGGACAATTACCATTCTATGGAGATCCCCAACATGGTGGTTACGGTAGTCCCAATGCCAATTACCAACAGGGAGGTTACGGTGCACCGCAACCACCGCCACCACCGCCTTACCATGAAAACGATTATTACGGCAATCAGCAGCAGGTTGTTGCCCAAGGTGGTTACGGTAGTCCTTCTGGTGTCCAAGGAGGAGGTTACGGTGATCCGCAGCAACAACAATACGATGGCACCATGGTACCGGCATCCTATGAGTATGAGTACTATCAAGACGAGCTGTCAGGACGATTGTACTACTTTGATGAACATGGCGAAGCGCATTATGTTGAGGATGTTGATGAAAGTGGCCAACAACATCAACAGCAACAAATGGTTCCCCAACATTACGATCATCATCAGTATCATCAATGAGGGCCAACGAATGATCAAGGAGGACAGCGATCTGGACATTTATGAAATTGTGGATTGATTGATATGTTTGATTTGGCGAAAACATTGAAATTAAATGGGCAGTTGAAATTTTTAAAAATGCAGAAAATTGTTCAAAACCTAGGCTCTTGGGTATCCATATATCATGGTTAAGTTCATAAAATTTTTGAAAATTATTTTCAAAAATTTTCCAAAATGTGGCAAATTATGAAAGCTATAAATTGTGCCTTGATAGAATATCATAATTTCTACTTTGATGGAATTGTACATAAATCCGGACAAAATCGCGTTTCTCAACAAGATACCAACCTGGAAAATTTGTCGAGTGGACATTTGAATGCTCATCGTGAAAATTTTTCGATTTAGGGCATAGGTATTCTAACAAAGGAATTAGATTTTATATAAATTATTCTTATGAAATTTTTGGATTTGGGAAAAAATTATCGTGAGAAAAAATACAAATAAAGTTTATTTTTGGCACATTAAGTCTAAATTGATTTTTTTCAAAAATTGTATTCTACTAATACCTTTTCTTTGCAATTCATAGTTTAGTCACATAAAAATACATCAAATTTTCTATTAAAAGATTTTACCTTTTAAAATTCAAAGCAAAAATATTTATCATTTTTTACCTTCCATATCCTTTAATATTATTTTAATTCACTTTCCATTTATATATGTTGGATTAAAATTATAAAACAACGAAAAATTTATTATAAAAAACAACGAAAAAATAAAATTCTGAAAATTTTAATTAAAGGGAAAGGCGCTAGCCAGGATCTGAAAATTATTCAAGGAAATAAATTAAATAAAAAAGATTTTGAAGATACACATCATCGGCCGTTTTAATCCTATTTAGGAATTCCAATCGGCTTTTATGGTCCAAGAAATTGGTTTTATTGCCCGAATATTTTCAACCCTTAGCTGGCCAATAATTTTTAAGGGTTAAATGTCTAATATTCGGGAAATTTTGACCGTAAAACCCCTATCAAAATAGGCATTTTTGTTAGCTAAATTACTAAATTTTCAAATTTCTCCAGTGGCCATACAGAAATAGATCGCCGGCATACTTTATATATAGTATAGTAGAAACTATTCTTTTAAAAAATTTGTATCCTGCGTTATCACAAAATTGAATGAATTTTTGTTAAATTTTGCTTTTTTGTTCCGTGGTGAGTCGTTTCTTAAAAATCGGCCATATTGATTTTTTCCTTCCAACAGACGGGCGTTTCTTAAAAATCGGCCAAACTTTTATAAAACAAAATTTTCTCAATAAAAAAAAAACAAATATCGATTTAGTCAATATTGAAATTTTGTGGAATTTTTGCTTCAAATTTATCAAAAAATTTTTGTTAGACAAAAATTTGCAATTTTTCCAACATATTTTTCTGAAAATTTTTGTAATTTTTGTGACGGGTTTTAATTCATATTTCGGTACTTTTTATTCATATTATACATACTTCCTTATTTTGCGATTTTTAGTTTCTTATTCTCTATATCTGGTAGCCATAATAATAATAATGATAATAAAAATAATAATAAAATATAATTTTTTGTCTGACTGAATAATATTATTAAATTTAACTTTTTTAAATTATTTTTTTTATTTAAATTTTTAGGACTAAATATATGCCCAAGGTTTGTTTATATTATTTTTTTCTTCAATAAACATTTTTGGCCGATTTTTAAGAAATGACATAGCACCTTTGTTCATTTTCCTTTTTTCTTCCTGTTTTCTCATTTTCCCCCGACTTCCACTTCCCCCTTTCCATTATTTTTAGTGATATTAATTTGAAAATCCCTGAGATATATAAAATAGTGTTAAATGATAAAATAATTCAATTTTTGCAAGTATTTTTTCGATTTTTACAACCAAAATTGCTTAAAAAATTATTGGTACTGGTAAAAAATACTGGTAAAATGCACCATACTACTGATGAAGAAAAAAGCAGTGGTAGATCAGTAGAGTAGTTTTCCAGTGTTTTTAATACTGAATACTGTATACTGGTACTCCTCGACTATTGATACTGTGTATTTATACTGGATTACATAAAATTTTGATCTCTATCATATATATATGCAGAATTTCCTCAAAAATATAAAATTTAATAGACAGATAAAAAATTTTTTTACATATATTCCCATTAAGAATATCGTGAGCAAAATTCATTGTGAACTTCTCTCTAATCCAATATTTTTAATATTTATAAATAAATAAAACAAAAATCTGATGAAAGAAATAAATTGGCCTAATTTTTCATTAATATCTTTGGATAATCTATTTTTATAAAATGATAACAGATTTTGATTTAAAAATAAAAATTTGATATTGCACGTAATCAATAAAAAAGACCAAAAATTTTCTTTTACTTACCATTTTATGTAGAATCAATAAAACAATTCTAATCTCTGTCCTCTCTCATTAATTTTTCCTAAATGTGGAACGCGTTATTTGAGCATTTTTTTTGCCCAATTCTTTACTTATAAAAATTATCAAAATTTACATCTATTCAATAAAAAAAAATCATGAAACAAAATTGAAAAAAATAACAAATAATTACGAACAATTATAACTAGGGAGCGAACTCTTAGGGAATTGCCTATTTTTTAAAAGACATGGAATCGTGGGGAAACGCTCAAAAACGCGTTTTTAGACATATTTAAACGTATTTTGATGAACTTATTTTCCCCTATTTTCCCTATTTCTTAACTCTGGTTGGATTTTTCCCTATTTCGCGACTTTTCTCCCTATTTTACCCATTTTTTAAGAAATTCTTCACAACAATGCAATAAAAATCGAAAATTTTAAATTTTTTGGAAAATTTTTTAGTTTTTTCCGAAAATTTTTTGGAAAATTTTTAGTTTTTTCCGAAAATATTAGGAAAATTTTTTAGTTTTTTACTAAAATTTTTCAAACTTTTTCGCATTTTTTTTTGAAAAAATTTCGATAAATTTTTTTTAATATTTTTTATGAATCCTTAATTTTTATATTGAAAACATCTCAAGATATGGTTAAATTGGTTTTAAAAGGCTTAATACGCTTTTAGACGATATTATTCAATTTTTTGGTCATATTTTAGAAAAAAATTTTTTTGCCTATTTTTGCCTATTTCACCATTTTTCTCCCTATTTTCTCCCTATTTTGGTCTTTTTTTTTTTGCTCCCTAATAGATCCCTATTTTGGCTTACGGGAATTCCCTAAAATGTCGCTCCCTAATTATAATTATAACCATCGTCATTTCCTCCCTTTTTAAACAAAAAATTGTTAATTTCTTTGATATATATAAATTTTGAATAATAAAGGTATTAGTTATTTTTTAAATAATTTATAAACCATTCTTAAATTGGATTTTTGGTCCAATTTTTCATTTTTCCATAAAAAAAAACTTCCGCCGGTCTATCAAAAACATATTTTCTCGGATTTAGATTTATTTTGCAAATTTTTTTAAAATAATTAATGTTATTTCATACATTTTGATATCGCACATAAATATTTTAAAACAATTTCACCATTTTTATAAATGGATATTTTTATACAGTAAAATTTAAATGTTTTTGCTCTTTGTCTACGGAACTTTGCGCAAAGGATTCTGCGGCGAAATGGCGGCAAAATTGGCATCCGAATCGGACTGGATTGGCACTGCCAAACTGGGGGATGCCAAGATGTATCGGGTCCATTGGGACACGTTCCCGGTTGATTACCCGGCATTGGCACTTTTGGGAGCAGATGAACTACCAAAGGGACAAAAGGTAAAAAAACTTCTCTAGTCTTTAGAGGATTTCTTACAAATTTTTTTCTAAAAACTTTCATGGGATTTTAGTTGTTGAATCAATAATAAAATAAAAGCACAAAAATAACGAGGTTATGGTTTTCAATTTATTAAATTTTTGATCCCTTTACTTAGTATGTATTAATACATGTATTTATTTATTTTTTTGTTTTATATCATTTATTACTTTTTTATTTGATATCCAAAGAAATTTTTTTTTCCATTTTCATGTTCCATTTCTTTAGTTTTATTAGCTTTCCTGTTCTTTTCCACCGTCCAATTTTGCAGGAGCCCTATGGCAGCCCCGAAACAGGACGTTTGAGCGCGGCCGGTTAAGCGCCAGAGCTAGAAAAATCATTATAACTCAGCTCAAACGAAATCTGGAGAAACGATTTAGATATCATTAGATAGATCTAAATGTTGGCTATAAATTTGCTAAAAAGATTTTTTGGATTGGCCGAGTATACAAAAAGTTATGGCCACATTAAGCCACTAAATCGTACCTTCGGCCAAAGATTTGGCCATAACTTTTTTTCTGATTGGCCAATCAGGATAGTTGTTTTAGATATTTAGAGCCGACATTTAGATCTATCTATTAATACCAAAATTGTTTCTCTAAATTTCTTTTGAGCTGAGTTATAACGATTTTTCTAGCTCTGGCGCTCAAACGTCCCCTACCGGGCAGCCCACCCCCCCCCCCCCCGAATTTTGCTAACAAGGGAAGGACAAAACATGTTAATCGCGGATCAATTCGAGACCCATGTAATATTGTAGAGCATCCACAAGTTCCGTCGTAAATTTTAATATTAGCTGCCCTCGTTCACAGGAAAAAAAGTTATGAATATTTCTTGATCCGCGATCCGCGTGGTCAAGGGCGTGCAAGTGAAGGCGCGCCGGAAAAATGAATGATCATTTGCCAAAAAAGGATGGTGTAATTTTTAAAAGTTTGAATATGTCATGAGTGTATGCCTGAATAACCACGAATAATTTAAACCTTTATTTTTAATCGATTCATTTAAACCAAATGAAAAAAATCTATTTGAGAATTGAACTTGTCCAAAAAGTGATTATTAGCCTGACACATTTACCATTAGGCCATGTGACAAATGTTGAGTCGATTAGAGGTTTTCTCTAGTATTTATAAAAAAAATTGTAATATAATTTGATTGTGATTCACTAATCATTGTTGTTGCAACTATTTACAGTTCTTATCGATCGATTTCTTTTTATTGCATTCATCTCAAATGCTTTGAATATATGACTCACAAATAATTTTCTTCTAACTACCTTTATGGCCAAATGATCCAGTAAATACATTACCAATCATTATAAATTACCCAAAAATGATTCTCAATATATTGTAGAAAATGATCCATCCGAATATAAATATATGGTCCAATATAGTTCCATTTTTCCCGTGCGCCTTCACTTGCACGCCCTTGACCACGCGGATCGCGGATCAAGAAATATTCATAACTTTTTTTCCTGTGAACGAGGGCAGCTAATATTAAAATTTACGACGGAACTTGTGGATGCTCTACAATATTATACGGGTCTCGAATTGATCCGCGATTAACATGTTTTGTCCTTCCCTTGTAAGTAGACAAGTAGGTATAAATAAAAACCCCGGACAATTTGCCATCAAGGAAAAAGGGACAATTGAGCACTAAACGAAGGGAACATTGGGCACCAGAAATAATGATTTTCAAGTTTCTTAAAATCTGGTTTTTTAGGTAAACTCCATTGGCGCCTTTGTTTTTTTTCCCAGACTGACGCCTTCATAATTTTTTGGTGCCCAAATTGTCCTGAACTACTTACATAAAAATGGATTGTCTAATTCTCATAGGAACAAAGTGAATTATTTATCTGTTCTTGAAGACGACTAATTTCGTGATCGGCGATCTGGTGTCTCTTCGGGATCCGGATCGGACCATGCGATGGTTGGATGAATACGAAGAGTGCGGACCCGAGTTTGGACAGCCCAACGAGTATGTGAAGAGGGAGATCCGTGTGCAGTTGATCGACGACGAAAGGGTGAGAAAATTGCAGAAAGTTACCAAAATTTTGATCATTTTGTTGGGAATTAGAAGAGAAAAAAAATTAAAAATGAATTCTGTATATTATCAAAAAGTGCCAAATTGGACCAAATGTCAATATAGAATAGTGCCAAATAGGGAAATGCCAATATGAACTATTGAAAAAGTTGTTTTTCTATAGAACCATGCAGTTTTTTGTTTTCCAGCCTCCCAGCTCTCCGATTCATTTAAGATATAAAATAACTCATCAGAGGAATGAACTGAATTATTTATAACATCAAGCGATTTTTGGGTGAAACTCAGAATTTTCAAAACATTTATATTACCCTTAATTATTCTTTTTATCAGATATCATATAAATGTTATATATATGTAACATTTATATGTAAAAAGTAGAGTTGGACAGAACTGGTTTTTAACCGGGTTTTGAGACCGGTTTTACCGGTTAATTTCTACTAAATTAACCGGTAATAGGGCGGTTAACCAGACAGATGTAAAACCGATAATAATCGGGGCCCGGGTTTTTAACCGGCGGGTCTGTCCAACCCTAGACCAATGTTTGTTATCTTTTTACTAGGGTCTGTCCAACCCAACAGTTGGACAGATAACAAACATTGGTTTCTAAGGTGCTGTGTCGTTGATCCAAAAATGTCAGAATGGGCGTTGAACCAAGGGGTTATTTAATTTAATTTTTTAGATAAAAAATAAATTTTAACTTGACAATATTAATAAAAAATAGAAGAAATAGGAGCTGGCCTCATCAGTAGGGTACTCCTAATCTTCTAATTAAAATTATTGTTTCGGCCCTTTGAACCATATAGACAGCCCTGCCACCAAGCAAAAACAAAAAGAAAATAGCAACTAAAAGTGCAAAACAAAAAAGCAAAAATAATAAAATATTATAAATATAAAATTAATAAATAAAATTTACTAATTTAATGATCTCATATCAACATAAAATAATTTTTTGTTATGAATGAAAAACATTTTGAAAATATAGGTAGGTACAATTTTTCCTAAAAAGTTATTGATTTTTCATTAAATATTCGTTTTTAGATTTTTTTCTTAGTGGTATTGTTATTTATCTGCTAATAATACGATGAGAAAAACATAAATATGTTTAATTTTTCTATTTAAAGGTGCAATAATTTTTCCTTTTTACAAAAAAACTTTAGAATTCCAACAATAAAATTTCTGACCTGTTTTGATCAACGCACATTCTGACATTTTTGGATCAACGACCCAACCCGGGTTTCTAAAGGCTGACTTGTGAATTAATATAAAATAAAATTTTTTCACAAAATGAAATAATAAGAAAAAAAGCAATCTATTAATTTTAATTATTACCTAGTCTAAATAGGTTTATCAAATAAAAAATTATTATCTAAAATTTGTACGTTTTTCAGGACAGCGGCGCTAAAAAAGTCGGACAGTTCACCGCGATCACTTATGTGTGGAACCGGCCAATTCTTGATCAGGAGGACAACTTTGTAGAACCGATTACGGGATTGGTGCCGAGTGGTGATTGGTTGAAGGAATTTCAGCAAAAATGCCTAAATTGAACGGTGCTGTGGCGTTACAAAAAAAATGCCAAAACCCAATATGTTCCCCAAAAACTTTTTTGTTAGACCAGTTAGACCAAAAGTATAAAAAGCGAAATTGTGCAGAATTTTATGCTCTATCTGCTGGTAATTTTATTTTTTCGAAATTCGAACAAAAAGTTCCAAATTTTTCGAAAATTGAGAAAAATAGTATATTTCGCGAAAATTTTGGACTTTTTGTTCTAATTTCGAAAAACTATAAATACCTTCAAATAGAGCATAAAATTCTGCATAATTTCGCTTTTTATACTTTTGGTCTAAATGGTCTAACAAAAAAGTTTTTGGGGAACAAATTGGGTTTTGGCACTTTTTTTTGTAACGCCCATTATGGCATTTTTTTTGTAACGACATAGCACCAATTGAACTCGATTGTTGGACTAAATTTCTACAAATTTTTTCATATGGCATCATTGCCAAAAATCATAAGTCAAATTCATGATGAAAACAAGAAATTTTTTATTATATACCATATTTATGTAGCGCAATTTTTAAAGAATATCCTTAATAAAAATCCATAAATATATTAAAGCTTTTTTTGGTTCGGTCTTTTAGCAGTTTTAAGGGCGAGTATTTTTGTAAAATAAAGAACAAATCCTTTATTTTTCATTTTATAAAAAAATAAAATAAATTTTAGATCGTTTTTTCAAAAATAATCTTAAATTGCTCCGAATTTTGCAAAAAAAAAAGTTAAAAAAGCACCCAAAATATACAAAAATTCAATAAAAATCAATATCAGAGACGTTAGATTAAGTTTTAATTTGGCTTTACATGGGTTTCAGATAATTAATCAGGACATGATACAATTCAAAAATTATAATAACCAATAAATCAATAATAATTATGGAGAAATTTCGTATTAAAATGGATATCTTAAATTGGAGAAATTAGTTTGATCGATTGATATATCTTTTTTATATAGCAAATAATATCTCCATCCTGTTTTATTTTTATTTCATGTTCTAGGAAAATAAAAACCAATTTCTATTAATTTCATTTTTCGGATACACCTTCGGTTTTGAGCCTTATTTTCGAGTCGATTTTTTAAAAATCGCAAAAATCAAATTTTAGAATGTATCGCATTAATTTTTCGAGGAAATTTTTCAATTTATGGTCTGAAATTGATTAGTAGGATAATTGAATAATTAGGATATTATACATCGTGTTCAAATTTTTTTCCCGAAATTGTAATGATTTTTAATTTGATATTAATCAGAAATATTTTTGCGAAAAAAAACATTAAAAAATACAATATATATGAGAATGAATAAGGAAAAAATCGATTAAAAATGACAATAATATTTTGGTGTCTTTCATTCTCCTTAAAGATTTTTTTTCCGAGCTGGCAAAATAATGACACCAACAAGTATTTTTTATTGTATTTCATCGTAGTTAATGCTTTTTTCGCGAGACTAATTTTTTGATACATCTTGAGACTAATTTTTTGTATGACCTGACCTCGCATCAAACTCACATAGATAGTCTGTCGGATTCTATTCCCTAAACACATTTAATTAATTAAGCTAATTATTATTTTTTTAATTAAAATTGAATTGGGCCCTTAATATCCCGTCACTTTATGCTTAAGGTCGAGGAAATTTTTGTTCGAAATATATCATTATTCGCTATATCAGTTTTATCGGGATTCCCGAAAAAATTTTCGTTTTTTTTTATTTTCTACATATATCTATATTTTATAGCTCGTTTTTTCATCATAATAAATATTTTTATTTACCAATTAGGTATTCTCATGACATCAAATAATAGCGCATATTTCCGTTCAACAAAACGACCTAAAACCAAAAACAGTGACAAATCGAAGTCGGAAAATGATTCAAAACGGAAAAGAATGTCCAAATTATGGCAAAAATCGCTGTTTTTATCGGCCATTATTATCATTATAGTGGTGATCATAAAATTTAAGCATCAAAAAATGAAAAAGACCTTTTTGGGAATTTTTTGGTTTTCAACTTTCTAAATCCCTAAAATTTCAAATTAACTTATTTTCAAGCTTTCATTGCGGCTCAAACAATCAAAAGATTTTTTCATCTTTATTTTCATGCAAATTTATTAAAAGTTTAAACTAAAAAGCCAGACCATACTGTGCTAAATTTGATAACTTAAATAAAAAAATTTCAAAATACTCATATGGAAAAAATAAGAAAAAAATTCTCAATGATCAAATAATATTTTTTAATTCAGCCTATAAATATTTAAAGGCCTTTTTTTAATAAAAAAATTCAGTTTTTATTCACATAAATAATTGTAAAATAAATTAAGTGCCTTTGTTGCTTCCATTATTTTAAATTGGTCAAAATTGATGATGAAACAACAAAGATAGAACAAAATGTGGAGAAAAATTTCAATTTGATTGAACGAATTTGTGATGAGAAAATGGCCAATAATTGTCGGGTGGTGTTTGATCATTCCATCGACTTGGAAAGGTAAAGTGAATTTTTGGCAATTTTTTTTTAAATTTTAAAAAGTCAAAACTAAAAAACATTTAGCGAAAATTATCAAAAAAAAATTCCCCATGAATTCCCTGCCCCATATGGTGAGAACAAAAATTGAGTCATTCGAATTTTTCGGCAAATTTTTTTGAATTTAAAAAGCCAAAACTAATAACATTTAGCGAAAAAATTATTAAAAAAAATAAATTCCATCGTTTTGGAAAGGGAAATCAATTTCTAGTCAAAATTTTGCCCCTATGGTGAGAACCAAGAATTGAGTCAGCAGATTTTTTTTGTAATTTTTATCATTTTTATTATGCAATTTCAAGAACTCCTCGAAATTTTACCCATAAGCGATGGATTGATTCCCTTGTAATAAATTGAAAAAATTGGTATTTTATTTCATAATTTTGGCAACACATAGGATTATTTATAAGAAAAAAAATAAATTTTATCATCCTATAAAATTTTTCTAAAATCAAAATTGAGTGTTCAATTAGCCATTTTTTTACAAAAATAAAATTTAATTAATCGAATTTTGAGGGGTATTGCTATGCGTTCGTTGGTCACGGCTGGAATTGAGGAGACTAATTTCCTGCGATTGGCCACTAGCACTGAAGTGAACCTGGTTCGGCCCATAGGTGCTGCTTATTCATAAGAATAATAAATGTATATTTTTATAAGAGGTTTTTATTGATGAAACGGCGATTGACATTTTTATTATTAATTTAATAATCAGAGAAAAGATATTATGTTTATGATTCAAAATAATTTTTTATTTTTCTGGCAAATATGAAATGTAATCTTTCAGCTATTAAAATTTTGAATGCTCAATTTAATTATTATTTTTTTAAATTAATTTAATAAACAATAATTCATTTCAACCTTAGGCTCAATTTTTGATTGTTGTTTTCATCTTCGATTTCCTAAATAGAAAATTTCAAAAAATCAAATATTTTTAAGGGACATTTCAAAAATTTACTGGAATTCAGAACAATCAGCGGGAATAATTTTCTGCCTATAATTTTTAGTATTTTTCTAGTTTTACAACTTTTTTGAAATTTATAAAAAAAACCTTATCATGGTCCGGATTGGAGACCGGACCAGACAAGATTTATCAGGAGTTTCCAAGAATTTTGCTTCAAGAATCTTGATAAATCTTGAACAAATATCGTGCTTGAATTTTTTCTGTTTTCGAGCTTTTTTCGAAATTTTTTCTGTTTTCAAGATTTTCTCAATATTTTTCTGGTAAATGAACAAAAATCAAGCCGGATGTGTGCATGATGTTGGTGAAAAACTTTGTCAGAGCTTCTTTTTGAAATTTTAAATTCAGAAACCTGTATAGCAATTTGATGATCGATTTGGCGGACTGGCTCAACTCATCGCCGGTACAACTCATCGCTAAAGCTTGTAACTTTTTTCAAACCAAACCTAGAGAAACGAGTTTGTGTCAAACGATAGAGCATTAAAATAGCTACAAAATGAGCCTAAGCTCATCCGAATTGGCCCACTGCAAAAAAAGTTATGGCCAAAATATCGCTATTTTTTTTTCAAATTTTGGCCAAATTGAGAGTATTTTGGCCATAACTTTATTTGCAGTGGGCCAATTCGGATGAGCTTGGGCTCATTTTGTAGCTATTTTAATGCTCTATCTTTTGACACCAAAAATGTTTCTTTAGGTTTGGTTTGAACAAAGTTACAAGCCTTGGCGATGAGTGGTGCCGGCGATGAGTTGACCTCCACCCTCGATTTGGAGACCTTCCATCCGAAGAATATAATCAAAAATCCAAATTTTTAAAAGTCTTTAATCTCGTTCAAGGTCTTAAATTTTCGGGTCAAGATTTTCAAGAATCATACTTTAGTCAGGGCTGCCTCATTTAATCTATCAGAACACCAGTTTATGCCTTTTTTCTTTTCATTAAAATTATAAATTATGCTAGATGATGGCCCAGCTGAAGACACCAAACTTTGGCAAATTGACCACGAGAATCTGACCACCGAGTACATTGCCGCAATGGCCGCCATCCCGTTCCTTCTCGGTGCCTTGGACATGGATTCCCCGTCAACAGCAGAACAGAAACAGTCCATTCTGGTTGTTGGCATGGGCGGCGGAGGCCTGGACATGTTCTGGCACACCAAATGCCCATGGGTGGGTGATTGGTAAAATCTGAACTACCGTATTTCCTGTATTAAATACACTCCCTGCAATTAGTCCCCTCCTTGTAATAGACCCCCCCTATGAAGAGGCATTAAAAAAATAAGACCCTCAGGGGTCCTAATACAGGAAATACGGTATTTCTCGGATTATGTGAATTTATCGCATTTTTTGTCTAAAATCAAGGATTGTAAAGCATATTTGTCCAATTATTAAAATATTAGAATTTTTCGTAAAGTACCTGATTTTTTAGCGCCATATTCAGTAAATATAGTAAACAAACTACCATAACCAAACTACTATATAGCTGAGAATGTAATCAAAAATTATTATTTTTTTTATTTTGATGTGAGTTTTGATAAATATTTTATCCAAATCCAATTTATTAACATTATCCACAACCAGAAAATATTTAAGTTTTTGTTTGTTATTTTCTCAAACCAGCTTGACATCACTGTGTATGAAATGGATCCTGTCACTGCAAATTTGGCACACCAATTTTTTGGCGTCGGTTCGTCCGCAAATGAATTAATCTTCTATCTCGTATATTAATTTTTTATACCAATTGTACATATTTTTAGTGAATTCCAACAACAGACGCACTGTTGAAGCTGACGGATTGGAGGCCATCCAAATAGCTGCTGAAAAAGGTAAACCGGACTCTTGATCCTAATATTCAAGCATCGATAGTTAGCTCTTCGATAATCAGATTTTGCTTTTGATTCTTGATCATTATTCATCGAACATTTAAAGTTCGGGTGCTAGGTCGTTAAAAAACCGCCAAATGTTATATCTGGCCAAAAAAAACTTTTTTCCAAGCCTGTTAAACCGAATTAAAAAAGGCCAACGGGCAGAATTTTATGCTCTATCTTATGATATTTTTACTTTTCCAAATTCAGAAATATTTTGAAAAATCCTATGTCGATATTTTTGAAAAATTTCGATTTTTTTGTACGAATTTCGAAAACAAAAATACCAAAAATAGATCATAATTCAACGACCTTCTTTTTTCAAACGGAATTCCATAATCTGATTCCATATCCTTCCACATTTACTGGCTCTGATCTTTATATTTTTGATCATTAAACATCAAAAAAGTTCAACTTTTGAATATTAATTTTTTGATCTTCGGAATTCACAATTTACTTTTTTTTTCTCTTTGATCCTTGATCCCTTAAACACATCAAGGTGAACAATTTGATGTGGTGTCAATGGATGCTTGCGATATGGCGGGCGGTGAACGGTTTGCTTGGTCATGTCCTCCGGGAAAATTTTTGGACGAAACTACTTTGCGCAATGTCAGTGCAATTTTGAAGCCTACAGGTACTTTAAACATTGTTTAATTAGGGTTCAACAAGTACCGCAGTACGTACACGAACTTCATGAAGTACGTGTTGCTGATTTTTCTGAGGATATGTACTTGTTGGATTTTTTCTGGGACATACTGGGTTTTTCTGAGGACATGAGCTAACTCACCTATCGTACTTTCCACGTGTTTTTTGATATGCGACTGCGTTATAAGTGTCCCCTGAATACTGGTACGTGACACTGGTACGTGTTTTCTCAAAATTTTGAACTCCGATTTTACCTAGTACTAATAACATGATCCAAAAAGCGATTAGCATTGCTAAAAAGATTTTATTGACCTCTGTTGGAAAATATTTATGAATTTTTCAAAATAATTCATCACATTTTTAAAACGTTTTAATTGAAACTAAATTGTAACCGGATGTAACCAATTAAACAATTCAAAAAAATTTTTCTAAAAGGTGTTTTCATAATAAATGTTGCCGTCGGAATAGAACCGGAAATGGAGGAGATGGTTTCAGAGGTAAAAAGAAATTATTATTAAATTTTTATTTATTTTTATTTTTTAGCATATGAAACAACTGCCCACCATTTTTCCGTTTTGTATTATTGCAGAATTTACTACCGAATGGAACAGTAAATTTTTAAACATCCATAAGTTCCATAGTTTATCTTTCTATATGTTTTTTTAAGTTTTGGCCATCTTGTAAGGTTAAATTTTCTTCAGAATACAAATTTATGGTTTTTAAGGTCATTAAAAAATTTTCTTATAAATATACCCCTAAACCAACTTGAAATTCTCGCGGAAAATTCCTGAAATATATAAAAATTTAACATGAAATTTAAACTAGAATTTTTTTTAGCTAAAATTTCATATTTTTCAATTCAAATCACGCAATATCATACTACCACGTTGGCCATCCAAAAATAAAAGTTCTTATAGTTAGGTAGGCCATCACAATAAAAATAATAATTTTAAAATTTTCATGAAAAAATAGGACAATATTCTGCACATTTTTTTAATATTTAGCCTTCTAGGATAAAATTATTTTGGGTTTTGAATTGCCAAAATGGCACTTTCAACGAAATAATTTAGACGTATTCGCGTGTCTCAAACGTCGAATTGAGAGGGACGAGCTGATCAAGGAATGGCCACAGCAATTCGCACTCGTTGCGCAACAGTTGGACATTGAAAAACTGCTGGACAATGCTCGTTTCATGCTAGCAGAATGTAGTTTTTTGATATTGCTAGCAAAAAATATTTGTTAATTTTGTTTCCAGGAAGATGGATGATGACCTGATGAAAAGGATAAAGAATAGGAAAATATTATGTTATTATGATCAAGTTGAATCTTTTAAAAATGATTTTTTTGAATTTTTATTTTATTAGTGGATGCATTTATTTATAAATCCGCCATTATTATCGTCCATATATACCTATAAATTGGTGCACTAAAAAAGATTTAATTGGGATCTAATCCCAATATACCTAAATATATAGAATAATAGGATTAGGGAATAGATCCATATCGTGCAGAGTCGTTTGCCAAAAAGTATCAAAAAGGGCGTTTGCCAAAAAGTATTAAATTAATATTTTTTTCAAAAGATATCATATAGATGTTTATCAGAATAAAATATCAAGAATTGTGATTATTCTAAATAATAATTAGTAAATATTGAAAAAAAAACAAATCAATCATAAATGGGAAATCAGTATAGACGTGAAATTTATACAGCTTAATAGACTGATCTTATTTTTGATTTTTTACAATTAAATTAGGCATTTCATAGAATCGAAATCGGAACTGCTGGTTCGGACACCCCGGACCAAAGTCCCGGAATCGCTTTTCAGAGTTGCGGTCAATCCCGGTTCCTTGGCATCCTACAATAAATTTACCTTTTTATATGTAATTAACTGATCTATTTTTTTACCCAAAAGTTAGCGAACGTGCTACAGTACCAATGAGCACTCATTTTCTTTTTCATGAGCACTCTTTTCGTTTTCTTCAACACTTTTTCATGAGCATTCTCTCGTTTCAACGAACACTTTTTTTCGTTTCAAATAAAAAATCCATTTCCAATTTTTGGGTAAAAAAATGGATCAATATATTGATAATTATATGCCATTAAATATTTATGGCCATTTTATACTTATATTCTTATATTTATATTTTATATTATTTGATACTTTTTGGCAAACGCCCTTTTTGATACTTTTTGGCAAACGACTCAGCACCGATCCATATATGACACAACTACCGTATTCTCTCTAAAATAAGCCCTCGGGCTTATTTTTTTTCAAACCCCTCAAGGGAGGGGCTTATTTTAGAGAGGGGGCTTATTTTAGAGAGAGGGCTTATTTTTTTCGAACCCCCCTAATGAGCAATATTAGGCATTTAAAATTGGGTATATGAGTAATAAATTTTTATAAATATATTTTTGAAAATGGAAAAAAAATGAAAAAAACAACCATTTTTAAACTAAATTTCAAAGGCACATTCTGGAATTTTGACAACGGGGGCAACTGCCCCCATAGCCGAAAAATTGGAAGAAAAAAATCAAAAAGGGAAAGAAAAAATCGGAAAAATTGACCTATTTTCTTAAGAAACTTGTCCGAATTTTCAAATTTTTCTCCAGTGGCCTCTTTATCATTGGATTAACTTCATCGGACGCGAAAAATTAGCTAAATTTAATAAGAAAATTCGTCTAAATATCAAAAATAATTTTTGGCGGCCACGACAAAATACCGCGAAAATTACCAAAAAATTAACTTAATTTTCTTTAGAAAAGAGTCTATATATTTTTTAAAAAATTTTCATTTTTTTTAAAAACTTAACTTAAGCAAAAAAATTGACCAATTTTCTTAAGAAAAGAGTCAATTTTTCAAAATTTTTTGAGCAGGTTCTTATTTTTAAAAAGTGGGGCTTATTTTGGAGAGTGGGCTTATTTTAGAGAGGGGGCTTATTTTTTTCAAACCTCCCCAAAGGGAGGTTTGAGAACCTCCCCAACCTCCCCTATTTTAGAGAGAGGGCTTATTTTAGAGAGAATACGGTATTTATTATGGCCCAAATAATTTATAAATAATAATACAAATTTAATACTTCGGACATGGTCTAAAATCCAATTAATTTTAAACTACTATGGATTGGTAGATACATCCAATTATGACCCTTATTATTTAATATGGTCCAAATGTATAATAATACAAATATAAAATGCATCGTACATGCCCCACAAAAAACCAATAAATTTACCTTAAAATAAATTAAAATATTGAAAAAAGATTATATTTTAATTAGCCATTTTTCGCTAAAAATATGTCAGAAATTTTAAACTTCAGTTGGATTTTTCGATTTTTGGTCTAAAATCTCTTTTTTTAATTGCAAAAATTTATATTTTTGGCCTTTGGTCCAACTGGTTTTAATTTTCTCCATGTCAAGGAGAGTGATCGCCTGCTTTTTTAATCGTCGTCTGACAGACAAATTAATTTATCCATTTACCTATTATTTGCTGCTTTTTTATTTTCTAACTTTTCAATGATTGACGAGGTCAGGTTTATGCATTATAAACGCAAGTGAAAACGCAATTTCTAGAATTATTTGGAATCAAAAAATATGATTCCAATCGATGAAATTTTCAGCAAAAATTATTTAATTTTTTAAATGTAAATCTTAAATGAATTAATAGATCGAATATATTTTAAAAAATCAATAAATTAATAGTCCAAATCGTCTAATTTTATAGAGCTAATTGGAACTATGGAAAGAATTAATTTCTCAAAATGGTTCTGATGAATTTATACCAAAATCTTGAGTGCTTTTAAATATTTAATAAAAGCCAAATATAAAACAATGAATTTATTTTCTTCATAAAGCATAATTTTTTATTGTTTTATTTATGAGTATCGTTTAATTTTTTGTTTAGGATGAATCTGTTCCACCCAATTTTACTGCTAATTTCCCTCATTTTTGCTATTGGCATTCCGTATTCGGCTGAGACAAAACAGACGGCCAAAAAGCGATCGGTAATTATTCCAATTTATCCTAATTCACTAAAATTAATTTAAATAAATATTCCAGAGATCAGAATAATTTATTTCGATTTAAAAAATAACTTTGAATTTTCCATTAAATATTTGCCATTTATGGTTGTTGTTTCGGCATTTGTTGACCAAATTGATTTATCTATAGAGAGTTAGGGTATTTTTTTAAAAAATTTATTTTTTTTTTGGTTTATATAATAGACCCCCCCCCTCTGGAGGGAAGTTGAAAAATATAACCCCCCTGCATTAGAACCCCCGGGGGATAGGCCAAAAATTTGATATAAGGAAAAGGAATTTTTTTTTAAATTCAATGGAATATATCGTAGTCTGTTCATCAA
>LDKF01001367.1:6430-44811 GCA_001026735.1 Rotylenchulus reniformis
GAGAGAGAGAGCAGGGGCGGCGGACGGAGGACATGACGACGACGACGAAAGACTGCTGACGAGCATACGCTTAGCGACCGAAAATCGATGGGGACGTTAATAAGGCGATGACGCAAGCGAGAGGGGAAAGACGCGAACGCCAGCATTTTAACTTGAATTTCACAAAATATAAAAATATGGACAAAACACCTTGAAAAATGGAAATTAACAGACGTAGGTGTTATATATGGATGGATATATAAAATACACACACAACTTTTTGGATAAAAATTTTGAAAATGGCAATCCTAATCTTGACTACAAAGAGATATTTTTCCAAAACTATCGAAAAAATATTCGATTAGCAAAAAGAGTGGAGTTTATTAATTTATTTATGTGAATGACAATTGCAGTTTATTTTATTGTTTATGTTTATATTCAAACTTTTTTCTGAAATTTTGTGCTTTTAAATTGTCCTAACTAACAAGCCCAATGTAGCTTTTATGAATTTATGATGAATGTGATTCCTTGAAAATTAAAATATTACTACGGCTCATTCCGCCGGACATGGAGTCAGAGGCCATATCAAGTGAATGTAATAAAGGAAAGCGAAATTGTTCTGGGTGATAGAAAATAGAAGGACAAAATTTTTACAAAGATAATATTTTAATTTTCAAAAAGTGAAGTGAGATCATAAATTTTATGATCTCACTTCACTTGTCAGTTCAATAAAAGGCTTATTTATTATTTATTAGTGTGTCTCCGGCGGGCGGATTCGAACGTCGCCTCATGTCTACCACAGGGCATCCCGTCTACTTTAAATAATTTTTAAATATTTCCAATTTCGAGATTAAAAATTCATTGCAGTGAGTATTGAGATTATTCCTACATAAATTCATTTCAATCCAGTCTTCTTCAATCAAACCATCCAACTGTGTCCAAATCGGGTTCTTCCTTCTCCTCCGATTGCCAATGATGTCCTTGACTGCTTTCTTCTTAAGAAATGACTCAATGATTTTTGATTAAAAAAAATTCAAAGAAAAAGTTCTCCTTACCTCAAGGATAATATGATAACTTATTTTTCTCCAATCCAAGGGTATACCCTTAAATTTTACATTTTACTTTGAAAGATACTCTTAATTAAAGAAAATACTGTATTTATGTAACGTATTCTACTTAATAAAAACAACATTCGTGGTTTTCGATATGTGCTCTCCTCTTCAAACATTTTAAAGCTTCTAGGCCATAATTATAAAAGGCAAATTGATGCAGAAATTATTTATGCTTTTTGGGCCTTCAATTAATCTAATTTCTGAAATTTTTTTTGAAGTTCTCGAAAAAAACACCAATTTTTAATTAATAATTATTAAAAAATAATTTCAAGGAACATTGAAAACTAAAAAAAGGTCAAAGATCATAAACAATTTATAAGATTGTTTCTGATATTTTTAGTTATGGCCTAGCAGTAAAAAATTTAAGCTTGATTGGATCAAATGGTTTTAACACCCCAAATGGCGGTTTTTCCTCTCTCCCTCCGATTCCTGACCTTGATACGGTTTCCGATCAGTGCCCTCCTCGGCAGATGATGATGATGATGCCTTTCCACTGTTGTGTGCATTCCTCTCCCCCGACCCGATCAGCTTCTTCTCCGCCGACTCCATCCGCTTCTTCAGCATTCCGATCACTCCGTAGTTGAACGTGGCCATCTCCTCGAACAGATCCTTCCGATCAGCTTCTTCCTTCTTTGTCCACTCTTTTTGCCTTTTGATCGGTTTGTATGGATTTATCTTTGCCATTGGCACTTCCCCCGGAGCCAATTGGTACACATCCACCGAATCCATGTCCGCTATAAAAAAGATTTCAAAATTTAAATATTTTCGCCAAATATTTTTGCAAATTTAAACCGGCCTCATATATAAAATAGAATTTTTTGCTTAATAATAATAATAAGGTCCTTTAAAAGAATTGAGTGTGCTTTCCTATACCGAATTTTACCCATTTTTTGAAGTTTAAATTCGAACATTCTTTTTCCATCGCCAAATACGGATCATCGATGATTTTGCCATCGACTCCATCCCGTCCATTTTTATCACTGGAATATGCCAAATTGTCGAGCAAAATGGACAGTAACAGAGTGAGGAATAATAAGAAAAATCGCGACATCTTAATGGAATTATTCCAATTTTAGATTTATTCCTTTTTAATAAAAATATTATTACATTTTTGGAAAAATAAACTTTAAATAAGATTCCTGGGAAAAATAGCGATTGATTGGATCCACAAAAGAATTAATGATTCAAATTCCAGTTGGAGAAAATTGCGCAGGCTAACGGCTTAATTATGTTCTTGATGATCTATGTACGTGGAAATGGATGTGCTAAAGCTCTTCTTCCATTTTTGGCTTTCCGAAGCGGGATTTGTTGGGGGATAAGATTAGCAATTCATCATTGTCACTTTAATCAGATAATCTGGAATAGATCGTGAGATGATAACGAATGGAGTGATCGGAGATTTCAGAAGTGATCAACGCAATCCAATCTTCCTCCATTCAAACAATGAATTTTGCTAATTTTCAATAAAACAATAATGATGTTGATGCTGATGATCCTGTTTGGATGTCAGGAGGAGAGTAAGAGGGGGATCGGACTGCTGATCGGATTGACGATCACTCTTTGGATTGGCTTTTGATCAACACCCTCGTCCCTTCATTCCTTCCCGTTCTGCTTCTCTATGCCAGCGCAAACCCTCATAAATCCTTTATTAATTATTATCCTTCCTCCTCTCCCCCCAGCTTCATGTTTCTAACTGTCCCATTGTTCATCATCCCCATTCACTCTAACGAGTGCGCAATTTTTGCATTTGTTGTTTTTGGTCACTTTCATTCATTTTATTCATTGATCTTTGCAGATCATTCAAATGAAAATGAGAAGAGGAGGAGAGGAGCATTAGAAAAACGAGTTGGATCTGCGTGGTCAGCAGAAAAGAAGAAAGTGAATTACTCTGGAGAGCAGGAATTGGGGCGAAAGGGCCATTCAGCCGAAAAGCAAAGAGAACAGGGGAGGGGGAGTGATCAAAAAGCACGCAAGGGGCTTAATGGATCAGTAGGAACATTGTGCACTTAAGCAAAAGTGAACTTATCTTATTCGATTGGACTGAATCATTTTTCAACATTAATAATTAAAAAACTCGTAATATATATCATTTGGCTAAAATCTTATATAAAAATAAAAAAACCCTGTTTGGATTTTTATTTTTAATTTATCAAAGCGATTAATTCAAAGTTTCATATTTCTTGGAGTAGCTGGATCTCCATGAGCGATCCAACGAATTTTTAGAAATTATTTGATCGGAAAACTTCTATTAATGTCCAAAAATTTAAGATTAAAAGAGTGAATTAGCAAATAATCAACCGATTCACCTGTTGAGGGAGGTCCTTTTTGTTGGCAAAAAAAACTTGATGGACATTTATTTTTTAATGCTTTCAACAATTTCAACAATCAAAAATATTTTTTTGTACCAAAAAACATAAAAAATCATCCAACAGCCTGGATTATTAGTCTACATCTTCGAACTTCGGTGCAGTGGGTTGAAACTTGTCAGACATTGGCTGATGAGAA
This sequence comes from Rotylenchulus reniformis, assembly GCA_001026735.1. Lineage (NCBI taxonomy): Eukaryota > Metazoa > Nematoda > Chromadorea > Rhabditida > Hoplolaimidae > Rotylenchulus > Rotylenchulus reniformis. The sequence continues at coordinate 10,027 of LDKF01001367.1, forward strand.
GCATGGTTGCTGCTCAAGATCTGAATGGGGGAAAGGTGTAACTTCAAGAAATTTCAATGATGGATCAAAGTTCGGGAATTGTACTTATTTAAGAAGTTGAGAAAGTTTGAATAATGAAGATTAAGAAATTTAATTGTCTCAATTCTAATCCTAAGCTTCGTTGAAAAAATAGAAATTTCTTTGTAAATAATATTCTTGGAATGTTCTATTATTAATGAAAAAGTAATTTTATAAAATCCCTAAGAAAAACGATTATGACCAATTTTGTATCAAATTTAATTTTTTGAAACACAGACCACTGGGTAGCACGGCGGTGGAGGGGGCGGCAAGTAAATGTTGGGAGGAACTCTCGGGTAATACACAGGAGGTGCCGGAATTGTCGGTGGAGATCCATGGTCGCCGGCGGGGGACAGCACATTGGTGATGGAGATGGGCAGCCGGGAACCGCTGTTCTTCTTCCATCGTTTCCAAATGAAAAAGGCCACGGCGAGGCCGATGAGGCCGAGCAGGGCAAGAAGGCCGAGTTCCAGCGAGGAGAAACGGCCACGGCCGAAGGCGGACGATGAACTCCTACGATCGGCATTCAGACGCTGACGAACTAAGCTGAGGATGGCGGATGAAGAGCTGTTGTTGATGGAGGAGGCGGTGGAATTCTGCTGAAATGGGGATTTGAAGTGGATTAATATTGATCGTAATATTCGAAGATCAATTCAATGTCCGAAAATTGTGCAAAATTAATAATTTATCTAATAGAAATTTTGCCAAACTGATCTTTTAAGAACAGGAAATATACCATGCAAAAAAGCAGAGCTGTGCGCAACACCCCTCGCAGGGCATTGTAGACCTGGGCCCCACTGAAGATAGCAATCAGTGGAAAATGGAATGCGCAGTTGCACCATGACCCAGGCCCCGGACTTAAGCCGGTGGACCATCCTCTACCAGACCGGCGGGAGCCGGGCTGGCTTGCTATCGAGGCTGGACCTAAAGGGCTCACCTATAAAGTCCTAGACGGACCCCACATAAACCGGCAGAAGCAACCGGGGGTAGATGAGTTATCCTATTTTCATACCCGCACCCGAGCCTTTCGGCCCTAAGTGAACCCTGGGATGTACCTTATAGGCAAACGTATGCAAAAAAGCAGAGATTTACCGGTATGCTGGGCATCACGTACAGGCGACTGTCGAAGTAGTTTTCCCCAATCTTGGCAATTTCCCCTCCAGGGACATCCAATGTGAAAAAGTTGGAAGTCACGGGTTTGGTCCGCAACACTCGACTCTTGTTCAGGTCCCGATATTCGATGAGCTATCAATTGGGGAGGAAGGGGCGTGATTTAATCAATCAATTATCCTTCAGGATTCGCTCACTTTTGCGTTTGTCACCACCAGATAGCCCGATCCGAATGGCCTAGCCTCAGCGAACACTCCCACTCCCATCGCAATCTTGCGTAGATCACACGCCGTGAAGTTGGACATTCCGCAAAAGGTGTCTCCTTGTCCTTGCCTAAGAGCTCGTTGAGGACACACAAAAACCGATCCAATCTGAATAGAAAATTCAATCAGATCAGGACCAACTCTTTCCAACTCTTTTTCTCCTCTCAATTTTCTTTTTTTTCTCCTTTCTTTTATCTGATCTATTCTTTTGGATCATATTTAACTATTTATTTCTATTTTATTCGATATTCTTTACCTTCTCGCAATCCCAAAGTGCAACGCGCTCCCAGATCAGCTCCCCTTGCTCGCCCAGATGGGCCGAAACAAATCGCGGCAATTCTATGCGCGACAACACGCCAGATTCTGGATCCAAGACACCTTTGTGAGCAACCTAAGATCAATAAATAATTTTAAACAAATTCGAGAATTATTTGATGGAAAATATATTCCAAAAATTCAAGCTAACATCTTGTGGATGAATTAATTATTTAATCATAAAACTTAAAAAGTTACCCTAATTGGACCGAAAAGATCCAAAAGCTTTTTAGAATGAAACTGTCATAAAGCTTTATTAATTAGATGGTGCTAATTTCGCAAAAAAATAAAAGACATGAATATTTTATGGCCAAAAAAATATAAATCTAATCCTTTGCCAAAAGCATTATTCAGTTGGAAAATGATCAATGATCCGAATTGTCGACCAAGGAAGGATTGATATAGTATACATAATAAGTTTTGTATCTGTTTTTTTTTTGACTTTTTTCCCCAGAAATTCGGTTTTTTAAATTTATTTTTTTTTCAAATTTCTAAAAACGAAAATATAACCATCAATTTATTTTCTGGATCTAATATACTAAAATATTTTTATCATTTTTATTTTTCGTGAAATTATCTCTTTTATAAATTGACTTTTTCCTCCCCTAAAATGATTTATTCAACTTGTGAAAAAGGCAATTGGGAATAAATGAGAGCGAATAAAAATTATTGTATTTATTCGATCTTTTGGGTCTTAAATATTGAAATGCCCAGGAAATGCTTTTTTGATCGAATGCCAGCTCAGTTAGTTTTGGGATCCATTGAGAGCATGATTATGGCCCCAACCATTTCCATTCCCACCTCATAAAGGGGCTGGGCCCGAGTGAATTGTTTGGCGAAGAAAACGGAAACATGGATGGTCAAGTTGGGCACATCGCAACGGCGGAGTTGAGCTTTGCCGGAGGCGAGGAGCATGGGCAACAGTTGCTGGAGAAGTTTGAATCTCCGTTGCATGTTGGGATCCATAGAGGTGTTGAGCATCTGGAATAACGGATAAGCTCAGTACCAAAATTATAAAATGTTGGAATTCAAAGGAAAAACCCTTAGTTCGGGTTTAAAATTAGCACTACCACAGCACTCGCATACTTTTCTAGAGCCCTAAATGGCGCTGTTTCATATATGTCGTCGCTATCGGACGTAAGATATGTCCATGCCCGATTGACTTGTGAATTAAAAAAGGAAATTTATCGGCACGAATACTTAGAGAACGAAGGAAAGAAGAAATGGTGTAGGAAAAGGTCGTAAGAAAACGTGAGAGACAAAGGGAAATTTTCAATTTCGAAAACTTTTCTAACATTAATCAAAAGCTCGCAGTCTGCCATTTTTCTGTTCTTATTTTATATATAAGGAGTACAATTTGAAACATATTTTTATCATTAATAATATCCAATGTTCCCACCTTATAAACGCTCTGGTGATGTGCCATCCAGTGGATCGGGTCGCCCCTCAGCACTTCCTGGATGATCTGTTGCCCTGCCCGGATGCCCTCCCTGATCAGTCTGTCCTGCTTCTCTTGCTCCATCTTCTTCACCATAGCCTCCTCAATGCCCCTGAGCATCCGATCATTTTCCTCCTGTCAAGAATCAGATCAATATCATTCCTACCAATTAACTTGGCAATGATCTGAATTTCTCCTATTATCCCTGATTCTATTTGAATTCTACAATTCTCTATCATTCATTCCCAATTCGATAATAAATTATGGAATTCTGATCAGATTTTATAAACAGAACTGACCCTCATCATCATCGCTTCCTCTTCCAACTCTCCAATGCGATCTTCCAAATCGCCAACCAGGAAGTTTCGGGCCCAAATCGCAGCGGAGATGATAATGCTGACTGCTGATCCGACAAAAAGCAGTGAATGGATCCATCGACTCGGACGTGACGAGGAGGAGTTTGTGATCAGCGACACAGAAGAGTTTGATGATGTTGGTTCCTGGAGAAACAATGATCATGGATGGGTTTTACCTTTCAGATTATTATTCTTTACTTCTAGTTATTTTGCAAAAGTGCAAAAATGAGATTTTACAAAAGTATACAAATTTGCAATTTTTGTCATCTTAAAAATTAAAATAGCTAGAAAATTAAATAAATTGATTATTCCCTGAAATACATATATTTTCATGGCAAGAAAACCCTAATGAAATCCCTTTATTGACGTGAATAAAATATATTTGTGCTTTCTTGTGGTCTAAAAATAAAATTTACATGTTTTCCTGAGGTCTAATTTTTCTTATATTCTACCTAGTCTATTTATTATTATTTTTTAATTTGCAGTAAATGCCAATTTTTGCACTTTTGGAAAAATGACCATTTGGCAAATGATGTTATTTTTAAATGATGATGGTGTTTCATCATACATCATTTGGCAAATGATGTATGATGTTATGGCATCATTTGCCAAATGATGTTATCATTTGGCAAATGATGTTCCTCCATATCGATCAATTATGAAAAATTTGAGTATTTTTTGATAATTTTTAAAATTTCAACAATTTTGGTCTTTTCATGTTCGCTTATAAAAAATCAAATTTCCGGATAATTCAGTGCCATCCAACTTACCTCTGGACCCAAATAGCTTCTGCACATGTGCTCCATGTAAATACTCAAATTGCCATTAATTTGAGCAAGTGCCTCTTCCACAGATGAACTCTGAAAACGGGGGAAGGGAGGGAATTTTGTGATCAAAAATGAATGTGGAAAAGCACTGACAATGTGAAGTTGCAAATCCATGGGGGGCTTCACACTGATCGGAAACACCTTCTCTTCCATCCGATCGCCGACCAAAGTGATCAGATCCCTAAATCAATAAAGTTCTTATTATAAAATTACTTTAGAACCAAGAATTAGATTGATTAGGACCAAGAATTAGATCTTGGTCCAAAATTATCTTAGCTGGACAAAAACTATCAAGGATAGGGATCGAATTCAAAGGTGAGGATGAAAAAGCCGATCTCGATTTTAATCATTCGACCGAGAACAAGCCTGACCCGGTTCCCTATTAGTTGCTTTCAAAAATACCTTCCTCAATCTAATTCTTTAAAATTCTTTTTCTTTTTCCCTCCAAAAATTGTCCAATTTCTCGATCACTCACACTTTGTTGGCCATCCGTTCCCAAACCAGGTCCTCTCGCTTGAACAGCTCCTCCATGCGGCCCCGGATTTTCGTCAGCTCTTCGTTGTTCATTTGGCCATTGGATTGGTTTGCGAGAAGAAGGACATAAAGGAGTGTGAGCAATGTCCGGCGTCGACTTCCTGTTCCCTCCATAGTATATTTAGTTATTTTCGTCCTAAATATATGTACCTAATATACCTATTAGGAAATCAGAGATTTTGAATAGAGCTGCTCGAGACTCTCGGACTCGAGTCTCGAGTCGAGACTTTTCTCGGGTTTTTTGGGTCTCGGTCTCGAGTCTCGGTCTCGGGTTTTGAGTCTCGGAAACCAAGACTTTTTTACACTAGATATTATGGCATTTTTGAAAGAAAATGTGGAGGGGAAGGAGGTGGAAATGAGTGGTAGGAGGGGGAAGTTGTGAAGGAGGAAAGAGGAAAAAATGGAAATTTTTCAAAGAAATGAGTTCAAGTACAAATTTCGGAAAAAATTTCCGACCATCACCCCATAATAAATGAATTTTCCTATCCATTCAAAGTCCCCAATGTCAAAATCGTCCATAACAAGGTGGCGAAGCAACCGCATTTATGAGCATTTGCCGCATTTTTGGCCTCTTCACTGTATTTTTTCCGCATTTCTGGATTTTTGTAAATCTAATCAAAAAAATGACCATTTTTCTTAAGAAAAGAACACCAAATCGCAAAATTTTTCTCCGGTGGCCCCTGTAGGATCCGCCAACATCCCCTAATTTAATAAAATTATTTTTAAAAAATGGCCAATTTTGTTAAGGAAAGGGCAAAAATTCTCAATTTTCTTCTCAATTTTCTCTAATCGGGGCCACCGGCATCCCCCTTAATTCAGAAAAATTACTGTAATGAAAGTAAGAATTTTTGGTACTCAATCATTACCCCCCAGTCAGCCCCTCAAAATTTTTTGATAAATTTTTTTATTTATTTTTTGACAGAAAAATTAAAAAGTCTCGGGTCTCTCGGGGCCAAATCTCGGTCTCGGTCTCGTTTCTCGAGTCTCGGGAAAATTTGGGTCTCGAGCAGCACTAATTTTGAAGAGCGAATATTTAATGGAAGACATAGCGGGGAAGTTGAAAATTAATTTAAGAAAACGATAGACGGGAAAGTAAAACGGTAAAAGCAAAACCACGGTACGATAATAAAAATGGTAGGACCAAAAACACGGTATTTGGCGGTAAATGGTAGGCCGTATTTTCAAAAAAAATTGAACTTTATTCGTGTCTCGAAAAGTAAAATTTTGATGTTTCAGTGCAGAAATAAGAATTTTTTATGCCATCTTCATCAATTTGTCTAAAAAATTTCACCGGTATCAATTTTCAAATAACTACAAGCTTCGGATTGGAAAAATAAAAAAAAAGATTTGTTGTGAGCCTGAGCATAAAAATATTTTGGCGGCCCAATGGTGCATAGAGTAAATTTTGAAGATTAGGGATACTGTAGGTATATGGAAAGGTCGACCAAAAATTTTTACGAAGGGAATCGGCAAAAATTTTATAAATACGGGGATCAAAGTGAAGTCGGCAGAAAAATTCACGAAGGTGCTGCAAAATGGCCAATTTTTCCAAGTCGTATCGGTGACTTTGTAGGGCAGCCGGAAATTTTTCGTCGGAAATTTGATCAATTTTTGCTAACCTTTTTTCCAAAAAAGGTACTGACGGTTGGGACGCCAAAGAATTTGAAAATTGAAATTTTTTTTATTTTTAACAAAAAATTGGGCAGAAATTTCACTGTTGATTCGGCCATAATGGTCGCTGTGGTGAACCAAAAAATTTTTAGAATTTAACATAATTTTTAACGAATTGGGCGAATCAACTGTTTATGGAGTGCCCAATAGGGGTCGCCAACGAAGGTTTGAAAATCTAACCCAGTTCTTGTGAAAATTAGTCAAATTTTCTCCCAAAATTTTCTTTTTTTGGCAAAGATATCATTCCAAGGTGTGAATTTTTTGGACCTATAACTCCTTTTTTAAGGGAAGGGGGGCAATCCACGGGCAAAAAGCGATGTGTACGGTAAAATGGTAAATCTGAGGACCAAAAAACACGGTATTTGGCGGTAGAAGGTAGACTATACGATATCCACCCTGATACATACAAGGGCAATTTGAAGTGATTTCTTTATTTAAATAGTTTAAATATGTATTATGTATTCGAATATTCACAATTTTATAATATAAAAGTCCAAAATACCAGATTTATTCAGCAGGAGAATGCAACAAAATAACATTTTGAACATAATCAAAACGTCAAAATTGGTCGAAAAATACCGCGAAAAAATGAATGGGTTAGCTTAAATGGCCAAAAGAAAATCGGAAGAAGGATGAAGATGATTAGTCATCACAGTGTCAGCCAGTCCACCCTAAAAACATCAGTCCTTCCACAATCCACCAGCGGATGTTCATCCTTCTTCATCCTTCCACATCTCTTCCATTCCACTTCCACCACGTTCTTCCACCATTTTACACCAATCTTTGACACCTTTTCTTCCCATTTTCCAGTATATTTTTGCTCTTTCATTTCACAACTTTTCTATACATACATACCCTATCTAGTAAACATACTTTTTATGTACTCAGTCAGCAGAAAAGCATCCGGCGAAAATGAATGAATTGGCCAATAAAAATTGAGATTTGTAGTAGAGAGTAGAGAGATCCTATCGCAAGGAAGGGCAACCAAAGCAGAAAAATAAAATAAGAATTTTTAAATGATATATTTATATTTATTTCTCTTGGAACTTTAAAAACATAATTATCGACATAATGAATGACGTTAGAACTCCATTTATATATATAAAATATGTTCGAGTTTATTACAGTATAACTCGATTTGAAATTTTGGATTTTGATAAAAATTATTGCATAATTTTACACACCAAAATTGTAAATATTGAATATTGAATCCATCCAGCGAAGCCTAATTAGTGGAATTCGCAATCTGCGGGTCTTAAAATAAATTTAGGTTTTCTACTCTTGTCTATGGTCGCATCCCCACCTTCCAAATTTTTTTGGCCCAATGAGGGAGGACATTTGACATTTTGGATTCGGTTGGCCATAATCCGGTGAAATCCCCTTTTTGAACTTTCTCCTTTAGGTCCCATGTCCCCAATCAGGTTCAACCTTCTCATCAACTCATCTCCAAAAGCAACTCCGAAATTCGTAACTTTTCAGACTTTTATTCTCGAAGTCCCTGCAAAAGTTCGGGTTTCGGAGTTTCTTTCCCAGTGTTTGTTGTGATGTCCCTTCCATTCTCTCTGTGGGGGGGGGGGTGTTGAGGTTATTGATTGAGCTCTAGTCCCCTCCATACATCCAATTCGTCCTCTTTCCTCCGTCCTTCCATCCATTCTTACTTGTATTTTTCCCATTTTCCTCCAATAAACAAATTTTAGAAAGTTTTTTAATGTTTTTAAATATGGGTTTTGGGATTTTTTTGCAAATCAATTTCCCCGATCAAAGGCTTGGATGGAGGAACTGATCGAATCGGGATCAGTGTTGCCCGGCAACTCCACAACTTCTGCTGATATGTTGCCCAACAACCTCACAACATCCACAACCTCGGCCCCGGGCATCGACTTTTTCCGCGAGTTGGAGCAGGACCTGAAACGCGAGTGGCGCAGCGACAGTCCAGACATCAACTTCTTCCTGCTCATCGCCTCTCTGCTGGCTTTGATGGCCTGGACCATCTTCATCACATTCTATTTTAGGTTGCTCATTTTGGACTTTTTAAATCTCCTTTAACCCGTAATTCAATTTTTTGGATTATTTCCCCTCTGATAATTCCAATTTTGGACTTTTCGGACAGGCCTCTTTCGGGACCCTCCTTAAAATTCAAACCAATTCCCCTCAATGACTCTTACTTCCCTTGATTTTCTTAAACTCTATATATTTTTTGTAGTTTTTCCTCTATTTTTGGTGCTTTTGGGCATTTTCTTCAATTTCCTCCAATTTTGTACCTTACGGACTTTATGTACATGATCCCCTCCCCTCTCTCTTCTTCAGCCGGGTCCTGGGCCTGCTCGTCACCCTGCTCCTGCGTCGTTTCCTGCTCGTCTGGCTCAACCTTCCTGCCATCCATCATGCCTCCGTCGGCTCCTTCTCCCTCTCCGTCATCTCCGGCAAACTCATGTTCCGCGACCTTTTGGTCATCACCGACGACTTTTCTCTGCGACTGAACGAGGGATGGCTGACCTTTGCCTATTGGAAATTTGTGCCCAAGGAGTTGCCGTTGCCCGAATGCATGTAAGATCGGCACAAAATGGGCCAAAATAGTGAAAATTGATCATTGAATTTAGGCACAAATCCCCTTAAATTAAGGGGTCGCTCACAGTCAGAACTAAAGTTTCAGAAGTGATCTATTACATATGATGAATAGAAAAAATATTAAATTATGTATCTTACAAGTTAGAAGGAGTGGAAATTGGAATGGTTAAAAAAATACTAAATACATAGGAGGAAAGAATACGGATCAGCCAAAATTTTCCCATAATTTATGTATATTTGAGTTGGTGGGAGGAATCTTAGAATTTTATTTGTTTTGCTAACATTTTTCAGAAGAATTTAAGCGCCTAATATGATGAGAATGTGATAATATCGGCTATGCTTTTCACCCGATCCTTGAATTCACCCACCATTCAGGAATGTGTCACGTCTGCACATTTCCCTGAACGGCCTCCAGCTGAGCCTGTTCAACCGATTGTCCGTCTACCGGGCAATGGCCAAAAAGGCCAATCCGATCTATGCCAAGGAGGTGTTCCGGGACATCCAGCCAGTACCCGGAGAACAACCACAACAGCAGCAACAAGCAGCTCGGAATCTGGAGATGCTGGAGATGCAGCTGAACGCCTGGTGGGACAAGCTGTGGAGGCTGTTCGGCGCAGTCCGGCTGGACATCGGATCGGCCCGACTGTTGGCCGGCAACCATCTGTTGCCCACCACATTCTGCATGACCTTCGACGACTTGTGCTGTGAGTATTTTGGATCTAATATGAATATAAGCATATGTACTTGGAATTAACATATATCAACATATATGATATTTGGTATTTTCCAACAAAAAATTAAATGCTTTTACCTAGTCGAAGATAGGATCAAAAAACTTTTTAAATAAAGTTACATATCGATAGAATACAATCATGTTTTTTAAAATAAATTTCATTCAATATGTATATTCTGTAGATCTGACACAGACCACTTTTTCTCGTTTCCCTACATTTGCTTATTTTTAATGATAATTTTACGCCATTGATCTGGCTAAATAATGGCCCAGAATGTTTCATTTTAGCCAAATTCATGCTGACGGAACCTTCAAATGCAGCGGATCGGTATATGTTGCGGGTGAAGGGCACTGTTGAGCATGTGCGAATGTCGCTGGTCAAAACCGCGAATTATGAGGGCACGGAAGCCTATGAGGAGCCCCCGAGGACCATGGGCACTGATTTCTTGGTTATGCAAACCGCAATGATGCAGTTCTTCTACCACCAAGATCTTCTGGGTAGGGAAGGGATAAAATAAAAGATTTTAATTCGAACCAATCTTTGGAAGAAGAAAAGATTTTGTAGGGATTCCAGTGTGTATTTCAGAGTTTTATTAAAATCAAACTTTTACAGACTTTTATTAGGATCTAGTTCTGTGAATAGATTCTTGATCCTTCCTTCTTACCTCCTTTGCAGGGGTTGTTCGCGGTGATCAGCAACTGATCGGCGAGAATGTGCCGGTGTGGGAGAGCATCTGGCGTCTGGACAAGAACACGGTGATCAACTACAGCCCATGGGCCGATCAGCAGCGATCCCTGCTCTACCAGTTCTTCTTTCCCTCCGATTTTGGAGTAACTCCCCCGACAAAAATGCCCCGCAAAAACCAACGACGCTTGCTGATCGCGCACGACATGCGCGTGGTGTTGCTGCGCAACGCAAGCGTGGACATTTGGTTCGTACGAAACGGCGAGTTGGAGTCCATGGCAATCACGCTAAAGCAGGGATCAACAATGGAGGTCAGAGAGGGCGAATACGGAACAATTTGTAGGAATTTTTAATGCTTTAATGGTATAATCTGAGTCCATATAGATTTTTAACCAAGCATTGTGAGGAAGAACAAAAAAAAATTCTTACATTTTTTTCTAGAAAAATCACTGTATGGTCAATTATTATTTGCCACATTTATGTTTTTTCGGGTTAAGGTCATATGTATGAAGAGCATGAAAAGCATTTCTTTCACCTTATTCCACCTCCAACACATTCTCGTTCAGTTGCTGTTCCCCTGGACCACCGACGAGAATGGGTCCCAAGTGTCCCTGACCGGCAACCTGCTCTGCCTCGACTCCACCACCTCCCTGCCCTTCCGCCAATTTTTTGCCTGCGAAACCCTGCGCTTCAGCCTGCGCGTGCACTTTCCGCGCGCCTTCAACCACGTGCAGCAGTGGGATTGCGCTGTGGAGTTGCACGATGTGCACCTGCACTTCCTGTGGGATCATAAGCGATTCTTCACGGTGAGTGTGGGCAATGTATTAGTCTCTTCGAGACTCTCGGTCTCGAGTCGAGACTTTTCTCGGGTTTTTTTGTGTCTCGAGCCTCGGTCTCGGATTCTGACTCTCGGAAAATGAGACTTTTTAAACTTTTTTCAAATTTTAAATCTTCGTAAATTCCCAAAAATCGTCGGCATATTCTTCCGGACCTCCCAATAGTTGTTTTAGACTCATTCAGCAAAAAATTAAAAATCTCGGGTCTAGGTCTCGGGACCAAATCTCGGTCTAGGAGCAGCACTACAATGTATTGCCCTCTCGATCATTTTATTGTATTTTTTTCATTATTTTCAAAGGTTGATTAAAGTTGCAGTTGCATTTAAAATTATGTGTTTCAGGAACTTATCGGTCAATGGGCCTCAACGGGTCGACCAGATTTATGCCATTTTACCCCCTTTGTTTGGAACTTCACTGTCAGTGTCGTGGACAAATTCGACATTATATTTTTGCTGAACAACAAGAATTGGGTGGATGTAAGGTACTCAAAAACATAATTTGAGTAGATACCTTTGCTAAATTATATTTTTTTCTGGGTCTTATGATTATTTTTTATAATAAAAATTCGTTCTACTAACAAGTAAGCTACTGACCTTGAATATATTATATTTGAATCATTTTTTATTTTTTAATCATTTAAGTTCCATCAACCAATCTGAGGAGAACATATTGGGCGCCATCGGAGGCTCCCGATTCTATATGAACTTCAGCTTCGACTTCACAGAATTTGCACCCAAAACGATGCTAATGAATGTGGGAATTCGAATGGAGGAGAAGGTTCATGAAGATATTTTGGTAAAAACGTTAAAAAATCTCTTTTTAGTTAGCCATGAAAATTCGCTGTCCCGAGTCCAGTCCTCTAAAGGGCCCTTTTATGGCACTCGTCAATAAAAATGGGGCCAGAAGTGACCAAGATTGGGTGGAAGTGTGGAGGACCGAGCTGATCAGACTCAGTTTCGAGTACGAATACTATCCCGGAAGGACCAAATTCCGGTCCGCACTGCCAGCCAAGTACTTGGAGCAGCTCATGCCACTCCAACCCACCCATCCTGCGCAACTTTTGCCGGACAACCTCTTTGTCGAAGTACCCCCACTTGTGAAGGACCACATATAAATTCGCATTATTCCATCCACAGGTTTTGATTGCCGAGTCGGACATCCAGCTCACCGGAATGTTGGTCCGACTTCTGATCGACTTCAAAGACAACTATTTCGGATTGTATGACTACGTAAGTAAAGTGAATTCATACAGTTTACATTTTTATCGGTTCTTCCTAGATTTCTGACCCTTCCAAAAGAAATGATCCTGGTTCCATCCCGATCAAAATCGACAAAAACATTCTTCCAGAAGACTATCGGCCATTAAATGTCGCATTTATCCTAAGGATGAACACCGCAACTGCCAGCTGTCCTGTACATGCACCATTGGATATTGATGGAAAAATTAAAGGTAAACATGGATTTTCGATTTTTATGTGCTTTTGCATTTTAAGCTGATTATTACCATCCTCGGGTTATCATCGAACAAATTGTTGTCGAACTAAAAAAGGACCACAACTTGGCAGTTTTGCAGGTAATTTTGGCCAAAATTATGGCCAGATAAATCAAAGACTAATGACTTTCGCCTATTAATAGATCAATAGAATATTTATTGCTTCTTTTAGCAATTCTAAATAGATTAAATTTCTTGTCCGATTTTTGCTGATCATCTAAAAAATGTTCGACCCTTTTTAGGTTCTGACCAGTCCAATTCGGATTCACTTCGACGATGCCACCACGAGATGGGCATCGATCAGTGCTTTGCGCTTCCGGGCTGAAGGCCTTTACTCGGACGCGGATGTGCCATGGCAATGGGAATACGAAGAATATGCATGGCGAATGGAAGTGTTGGTGGGAGAGTGTGAGGCCAAGATGGAGGTGCAGAATGTGAGTGACTGATAATTAATTCGCGGGATTTTGACCTATCCCATTTGTTATATCCCGTTTTCGCTTTTTGGCCATAATACTTTGCAATAATCTCTGATCTATCAAAATGAATTTCTTTAGATGTTCACAACAGTCCAATTGCTGTCTTCCATGGTCTTTTTCGTCCAGTGCCGGGATGAATCGGCGGTGGTCCCGCAGCGCTTCCAGCTCTGCCAACACTTCCAACACATCCAAAATTGCACAAAACGGGACACCTTCGGGCCGGATTTGTTGACATTTTGTCCTTCCGCGGAACAGCTCAAGTACCGCAACACCCGCGTGTCCGTGGATCGGATCAACTTGTTCCTGTTGGGATCGGATGGATCAACCGCGGGTTCCCTGGAAATGCCCAAAGGATTCAGGTGAATTCCAATCAACAAGCCGATGTCGATTTAAATTTATGTATGTAATTCGACTAAAGCAGGGGTCCGATTGAAAATTTTTCAAAATCAGAACATTCAGCTCAAAAAATCAGATTTTATGTTCAAAAATCAGAACATTTTGTAAAATGCTTTAAAATCTATCGTAACAATTAATTTGTGTAATATTATTTCAAATATCGCATTTTTCGCCACCCATAGTCAATTCCAACAATTTGGGAGATGAATTGAGTAAATCATACACGATGCAGGGGAGAATACAGGATTTTGGGATGAGGGAGGGGACTGGGGAAATTTTTCCGAAGGGGAGTGTTTCGGCGGCCCGTTAGGGCCGCCGAAGAAAATTTCGCGCTTTTAGACGATTTTCCTATGAAAACTGATCAATTTTTTGCCTTTTATGCCATAATAAAATTTATGGAGAAATTTCATGGATTATTTTCCTTACAAGTAGGAAAATTGTTATTTTTAAAAATANTAGACCTGACTTTCTTCAGAAAATTGGTCACTTTTTAGGACATATTTTGAAAAAAAGGAGCGCCGGCGGTCCCGATAGGGGCCGCCGGAGAAAATTTTGAAAATTTAGACCTGACTTTCTTTAGAAAATTGGTCACTTTTTAAATAAAATTTTCCAAAATCCCAAAAATCAGGACAAAATAAGAACGGAGGTCGAAAATCAGAACAAATCTGACAAATCAGAACATTTTCATTTTGTCAGATTTGGACCCTCCAAATCAGAACATTTCTGATAAATCAGAACAGATCGGACCCCTGGACTAAAGTGTTAATTCACGTCCATCGCCTTTTTGGCATTTTTTTGTAAATTTAAAATATTTTTTCAGAATTTCACATTGCAATTGTCATCAGCGCCTTCGGCCCACTGCGGACGACATCATTGTCATTTGTGCCAATTTTAGCGGAAGTTTGCTGGCCAAATCGACCCTTGAAAAATGGGCCAAAGTTGGCAGTTTTGAAATAAAAGAGGTGATCCTCACTGATCTGTTGATCATCATCGTTTTCTTCCCCTTCAGACCTGTCTCGAATTGGGAATTCCTCTGGCCAACAGTAAAATGGCCAAGTGCCTTTACTTCAGTCAATTGGCCTTTCTAAAACGGCATGACAAAAGCTTGCGCAGACTTTCATTTTTATGGCAGGATGATGCCAAAAGTTTCCTAAAGTGCAATTGCTTTGAATCCATCCAATTCTTTGAAGACGAATCATTACGGTATTTTAGATGGAAAATTGTGTATTGAAACGAATTATCCCTTCGAATTTCAGGGAATTCTTTCCCCGGCCCCGGACATGTTATGAATCTGCTGGTCCATTGATCAATTTGGACGACGACTTACTTCCCCCGCCATTTTATAATTATTGTTGGAACCCATTGATCAGTTTGGATGACGAAAAGGGAATTCCGACAGAATTATTCGCGCGCAGTTTGGTGTTTCCCGAGAATGGATGGTCAGCATCCTGGGACATTAACAATTAATTGTTTTTTTGGTCCATTTCAGTGTTTTGTGGTCCGCCGAAAAGGACGCTGACAGTCCCATGGATGCGGTAACTGCTGATGATAAAAAGGTATCAGAGGATTTTACATAGATTCAGTTAACAGATTCAGTTAATTTTAATTAACTAAAGGATTCGATCCACCGGAAACAGAGCAATGCCATCTCGTTTCACTCCACCACATCGCATCAAGACAGGGAACCAAAACATGGCCAAATAATGAGTACGGTGGATTTGCGAGAATACAGTGAATATGTGGATTCAGTCAGAGTGGAGGAGGGCCAACGGAACACACTCAGCGGAGTGATCAGATCCATCAGATTGGTTTGTTTATTTTGAGGGAATGGCCAAAATTGGACATTTGTTGGGCCCAAAATAGAAGACAACAACGGAGCAGGGAGAAGCACCCCTTGGGTTCAACCGGCTCAGAATTGAGGAGAAAAGGACAACAAGGCGAGAATACCCTCAACCGATCGAAGAGATGTTGGGTCGAAAAATGAATCAAAAGGGGGAACAGTTCGCAAGGATGCGAGGAGAGTTGGGCCGTCAAATTGAGGTAACAAAACACACCTTTATAAATTTGAATTTTTGGTACTGACTAGCTAACCTACAAAAATTATGATTTAGGAAATGAAAATTAAAAATTTAGCTCATATAAATGAAATTTTAAAATTTTAACCGGTTATCTTGCTCTTTTCTCTGCGCCCATTCAATTTTTCGTTCCTTTGAAGTTATTTGCAACTCCACTGGCACTCAAGGTTGCTGGGTGCCTGGCAACACAATTCAGTGCCCTATTGGAACAGTCCCACCCGGCCATGATTTTGCAACAATTGTATGCAAATTGTTGCGCAACTGCGCATCGGCAACCCATTGTGCCGGAGAAGGGTGTTAAGAAAAGTACGAATATCCATATACATACTAAACAAAAATATCCGAAGGAAATTGCACTAATCAGAGAATTCCCATAAACCTTTAATCATTTTTACCTTAATTTTGACCAAATTCATGGACGTGATATAGTTTATAAAAGAGTTGACTGCCATTTTAACATTTTAGAGGCCTTATATTATATCATCACGACAATAATTGATGAGTCAATTTTCATTTTCAGGCTATTTTTCACTCGAGACCTTCGGCGATCTGGAGTTTCCTTCCCTGAACATTGTTCTGCTCCAAAACAACGGATCCAATCCATCGCTTATCCTGGTCAGAAATCCGCAATGTTCTGCATTAATTGAGCCAGAACATCGGAAGCTCGTCGAAGGTGGGCAGGATCAGGCCGGGTCCACGGCACTTCTGCACATCCCCAAGTGGCGAGTGCAGGTGTTAGATGTGCCGAAATGGCAAAAACGGCCGAAGGAATGGAAAATGGAGGAGGACGGGCGAAGCGGAAGGGCCGCGCAGAAAGACACTCTTCCGGTAAGATCGGGAAGGGATTAGGGGGATACGATTTATCTGAATGGCATCATCCAGCCAGATCGAATGATTCTGAATTTGGGCAGAAAATTTCCCAAACATTAAAATTCATTTAAAAGAATTGTTTTATCTTGAGTATTGGACACGAAATAGATATATGAAATAATGCGTGCTTGCACGTTAGTCCAAAATCCCAAATAGTCGCGTTAGTCCAAAAATCCCAGATCTACCAAATAACAGGCAATTGTCGCGTTAGTACAAAAATCCCAAATCCAAAGAAAAATAGGTGTTGGGTCGTTGAAGTGGTGCTGCTAAAGCCAAGTTAGAATGGAATGACAAAAATGGCTTTGGAAGAATTTAACGCCAATTTCCTTTCTTCTTTTTTATTCCGAAATACGATAATTCAAAATCAGATATCGCTGATTGCCCACCATCTCTAAAATGAAAATGCTCTAAAATGATTAGATGTGTAGCGCAACAAAAGCAACAAAATTCTATGAATTTTAGTCAAATTTCTGCCTGACAAACTGGTCCTTTCACACCTCACTGTCCAAATGCTCAGCTTCGGGTCCTCAGCTATTCTTGGACTTGGAATTTGACGAAACCAATTTCCAACTTACCCTTCTTCAAACTCTTTCAAAGCCATCAAACAACTCTTCGATTTTCGTATCAGAAATCAATGCCAAAATTGGAAATTTGACCATTTCCCCTTTCATTGGTAAGAAATTATTACGTTGATTAATATTTTACTTTTGCTCAATTTTAGAAAAACCAGAAGAGAATGAGGCTAAGGGCAAAAATTTTGATGATTTGATCATTTCAATAAGCAAAGAATGGCAAAACGAACTGTGTGAGTGCAATGTTCAATTGAATCGTCTGGCCAGATCGTCGGAGCAATCGCGCGATTTCAAATTGATCAAATTGTTGGCAACGGCACTGGACAGTCAGGAATGGCAGGTCAACTAAAGTATTAAGGGGCATCAACAAACGTGAATTTCTGCAATGGATTCTGTCCCGAATCCCGACAGAAAGACAAATCGACATTGACAAAATTCATTACCGTAGAAAAAAACATTTTTTACTGTTACTAAATTGGATTGTTCTGATTGATAATGCATAAGCTAACAATTGGACCAATTTGGATCTTCCAGGATGACATTGTCTGCTCATTGGGTGGCCAGCAGTTGGGACGTGTCAAGCCTTCCGCTGAGTGCCTTAACTCTTGTCCCTCCTGCAAGTTGGCACTGAGTCTATTGCGGCATCTGAACAAGCAACCAGTCGGGTGGGACGAATCTGAAAAGGTGCCGAAAATGCATATTTGATCAATCGAAATTGAGGATCCATTGGGGTTCATGACTCCGACACCTATTTTAGTTGATTTACATTCAAAAAAACTTTTTAGAGAACTATTTAGAGAACCTTGCCAAGCAAATCTATCATAAACTATTTGTTATCTCTTAAACTAATTTAAATGAATATTAACCGTCGTTTTGGAAAAGATAGACAATCCACAGCAGAAAATTAGGAAAGATGATTCAATTCAGACGGAGTTGAAGCTACAAGATTTGCTAAAGGACAAAGCCAAAAGAACCTTCGCAATGGAGACACTTCTGAGTCATTGGCAATCGGTGATCTGTGCCCAAATTCTGGTTGACCAGAAAGTGTTTGATCAGGACTTCTTCGATTTTTCAGTTAACAGATCACTCGACTATTGGTAAATATGTTGAGGTGAAATGCCAAGATGATGAAGATGTCCAAAAGCGGCATAAAAAGGACAAAAAAGAAGCGGAAAAGTCCATGAATAGATTGAATGGGGGAACAACAGCAGCAGCAGGACTGGGACCGGGCAGAGTGCCGGGACATCGACGGATCGGGTCCAACGCAACGCAGGCCAGCCCCAGCGGAGCAACGGACTCGGAGCAACGTGGGCAAAATATATATTCATTATGTAGATATAATTTCCTAGCATACATATTTCATGTAAATTTTATTTTTTTTACATTTAGTAAATTCAAATAAAATCCTAGACTGATTGATTCTCTCGATCCCATATCTAATCAACTCTTCTCATTCAGCTGATCTCTACCATCGGATCCGACAGTCCCATAAGGAATACATTGAGCGTCGTCAGTTGCTGCAAAAATGGCGGTCCCATTCAACAGTTCCTCCCAAATCGACAACACCGGCGGATGTCGAGTCAATCAATCCTCATGAATTGCCATTGTCAATGTTCTTTTACTCGATTTTTGAGGTTTTAAATTTAAATAAACTCAAAATTTGCATAATTCGAGTTACAGAGCCTTTCTTTGAACCGATCTCTCTTGGACAAAATTGTCCGATTCGTCCCCTTGGTCCCTGTTCCAAATTGCCTTGAAATTCGAAGATTCGCACTCTCGATTGTGGAGAGGAAAGGGGCAAAGACAACTGATCAGCATCAGAAGGTCCCCTCATTCTCAATCCATCCCTTTCTCAACATTGACAATTTTACTGCCAATTTTACTCTGGAAACAAAATTCTTCATGAACGTCCATCGAGTTCGGCCTCAGAGGTAAAATTGTGTCTAACATTTTTTGCAACTAGGTCATTATTATTTAAAGTTCTCTTTAGTGCCACTTTTTCATTTTTCCATTCGGCAAATGTGCAAAATGTCCGATTTTCGGTGTCAATACCCTCCTTGTACTTCATCAATAGTTTGAAGCAGTGCCTTTTGGCATTTTGTCATCCACTTCAAAGTAAAGCAATCGGCACGATTACAAGAGATTTGAATGTGGGCAATGAAGATGTCATCATTGAAGAAGCAGAATGGATCAATGATTTGTTGATCAAAATGAAGGACTACAGCCAATTACGGTAAAGGATCATTTCTCGGCCGATCATAGCATAAGTTTGTTTCATCTTTCATTTATATTTGACATTTTAAGCGAGAATGACTTTGTCCAAACCGTGCAATTTTTATCGGATGGCAATATTCTGTGCGAAATGCTCTCCTGTGAGGGACTGTTGACGGACTTGTTCGTGTCGCTGACTTTGCACAGTCCCAAAATGGGATTAAAACACAGCCAAAAGAGCACATTTGGCCAAGTGAACATGGCCAAAGGGCCAGAAGAGCCAGATGATGGGGATCAGAGTCGGATTGAGGGCAAAGTGCAGAAGATATCGCTGATCATCGCCGAGCACATTCGTGGGGAGGAGGGCACAGAACGACGAAGTTCCATCGGGTCCAAGAAGACATCGACCAATTCGAGGGCCCAACAGATCCTGAACTGTTCGGTGAAAGAGGCAGTGGCCAATTGGGAGAGATTGGCCGACACGCAGACGGGAAGAATCCGGCAGGCAATTGTGGCCAAGGTGGAGGGCATCGAGTGTTTGTTGCCGATGCACGCGGAAGACATACACGAGGTGAGATCCACCAAGTCCATAAAGTGATAACCTTTAAGAATATTAATTATTTGGATCATTATGACCAAATTTTGACCTTTTTAAAGGTCGTGGTGAAACATGGGACTCAACTGAACCAGCAACTTCACCTGATTGTGGGTCCCCAGCACGACACTCGCCAATCTCCATCCGTCGAAGTTGCGGCTTTTCCCATCGGCGGAGAACCAAGGGTCTTGGTACACAAGAAGGAAAGTACTGGAACGCAACAGGACTTTGTATCGGCGCCCGAATCACCGACCGTTGTGGTTGCGGTAGAGCGAATTCCATCACCTCCAAAGGAACAAAACAAAGTGGCGGATGTGGTAGAACAATCGGATATTGTGCCGGACGCTGTCAAAGTGCCGCAACTGCTAGACTTTTCTGTGGAATTAGTCGCGTTTGAGCTAAGTGCCCAACTATTCCCGTCACTGAAAGCCCAGTACAAGATGGAGGGCGCCCTTGTGAAGGGAAAAAGGTTCAATGCTGAATTTAAATTATAAGAAATATTCTAGTAAGATAATGAATGATGTCCTAACAAACCTATTGCACTATAGTATTTTGCTATTCTACTCTACTATAATGACCTTTTGTATAGTTTAAGAAAACGATTTAGAGCAAGTTCCTTGATAAATATTTGGTTAAAAATTTATTTCAAATTAATTTAGGGAGGATGACCTGGAATTCGAAAGTGCCATTCGCTCCCACCAACTGCACTTTGTCGTCACACCCACCACCGCACCACAACAAAGCGGGCAAAGTGCCGGATTCGGACTGGGCGACACCTTCACATTGCCTTTGCCTTTGTTGGAATCCACCGGAAGCCACAAAAGCTTCGCAATGCCAGAGTTGTACCAACGAGGGCCCAATTGGCCAAAACAATCTTTGCTCAATGTGGCCATAACCATCGGACCCGTGCTCCATTCATTTTCCACCGATTTGCTGAACCAAGTGCTGTTGGCACAGGCCACTTTGCGCAACGAATTGGTGTTTTTATGGAACAAATTGGCGGAGGAGAAGTTGAGGACCAGCAAGGGCACCGATCAGGGACCAACCGGGGAGGAGACTGATCGGCAGTTACCCTTCTTCTTCAACATTGAAGTCAGTTTAAGCCAAATTTTGGCAATTATTCGTTTAAGTTTTATCAACGGGATATTATTTAAACTATTTTTTGTTTTTTAATCGAAGTATTTTGGCTCAGATAATTCGGCCATCATTCTTGATTTTATTATTCTAGACCCGATTCCAAGAATCAATCTCCAGCGAGCACGACAACGCCAACAGCAACAGCAACTCTTGGCTGCAGATTGCTGCCACGACCCCCACAGGCATCGCAGCCATCCTGGCCCTCAACTCGACCACCTTCCGAATTGGCAACAACCATCTCAACCTTCTAGACCCATCCCACCAAATTGGTCCACCATCGTCGTCCTCCTTAATGGCACAACTGAACACAAAACTAAGCCTGAAGCTAGCACAACTGTACCGATCAACGCTGTACGAAGAGGCGGAGGAGGAACAGAGAGAGTTCGCAACATTCATCACACAGGTTCGGATTATGTACAGGGCCAGAAACCTGAATATAAGTCTAGAACAATTGAATACAACTGTCGGCATTCAAACTTGTAAATAGTCAATCTTATCAAGCTACCACCAATTTTTTGTAAATTCTATTCTGAAAATATTTAATTATTTTTCTCCATAATAGATCAGTGCCCAGAACGAAATCCCAATGACTAACGTGAATGGCCCGGCCGGTGCTCGGCGCCACTGGCTCCACAACTACTCTATCTCGCTGATCCGACCCTTTCTGATCATGCGTCCCAAAGTGTTGGACAAAGCAGTTTTGTTCTGGCTGAACTACCGGAACACCTACAACTGCTGGCAAGAGGAGAGGAACAAACTGTTGCAAATGTCGGGGAGGAGGGACAAGGACAAGGAGGGGGAGCAGCACAAGGAGGGCGAGCTGACCAGGAAGATTTCCAGGGCCGAGAACCTCATGGAGGTCAGTCAAAGAGGATTCAAGATAGTAGCCAAATCAGGTGTGTAATTGTCTTGATCATCCATCTAAAAATCATGATCTCTTGATCTGATCAGTTAATCTTGATCTTCTCAATTGCCTTAAAATTTAGTCTGGTGAACTGGACGTGCACTTGTCAGTGTCCATCCGCGACGGATTCCACGCCTGCATGCCGCTGATCAGGAATCATGTCGAGGATGCTTCCTCCTCCTCCACCCTTCTGGCAGTTTCGCTGCATCAATCAGAACTTCAAGTGCTTCTGCGGCAGGAAATGACTTGTGAAGCCAGCTTCGACGCCTTCCGGATCGCTTTCATCGAATCATTGACCAACTTCGACGACACGGACTCCCTCGGCGATCCCAGGGCCCGACTCGAATCACTTTCGGCTTCTTCCCCCTCCTCCTCCAACTTCTTGTTCTTCCCCCACGGATCCTATCGGTTGCGCACCAGCGCAATTTCGTCGCATCAGAACAGAAACGCCAAATGGCTGCTGTCCATCGGATCCAACATGGAGGGAATGACGCTGGATCTGGACAATGTGATCTCTTCAAGACAAATGATTAACGACAATTTATCGTATTTAGAAAATCGGCAAAATGATCTCGTCCCTAGTGCACACTCTGTCATCGATCACTTCACTTGAGGATGTTGAAATGGAGGACAATGGGGAGGATGAGGAAGAGCCCTTGGAAGAACAGAGATCGGCGTCGGTATGCTCCAGCACTTCAAATCTATTGAAGCCGACTGATCACGAGATGCGCCATCGATCAGCACCAGCCACCTCAGAGGGAGAACCAGCAGGTGATCAGCGCCAATCCTTCCGGGTCCGCGTCCATTCGCTGGAGCGAAAGATGCACGAGCAGGCCATGCTGGTGGCAGATCTGGCCAACTGCGGGGCATCCGAGTTGAAGTTGGAGACTGAACGACGCAAATTACGCCAGCTGGAACAACTCCACTTTGCTGAGTTCCGCCGATCGATGGCGGCAAAACTGAAATTTGGTGGCCAAACCAAGCAACGGCCAAAAGCGCAAAAAGTTGCCCGGACACACCGCGAAGCATCGCAGAACAAGATACAAAAATCGCCACGCAATTTGTTCGCATTGTCCTTTGATAAGGACTCATCGCCAATAAGTTCTAACGGAGGAACTCCTAGAAAACTTCCTTCTACAGCGGACATGATAGTCACAGAACACGTGGACATGAACATTGATGTACAGGTTGGAAAAATATTTAAAAAAATACATTTTATTGTAGAACAATAAAATGATATTGGTATATTTTTTCAGTCATTATATAACAAATGTTGAACATTGAACTACTTTCTGGGACGGGTCCTCAGTCTTAATGAAATGACTAATAGCCTAGCATAAACTAAATAAGAATGACAATAAGAGAGATAAGCCAATGTTAAATTCTTGATAATCTTGCTAT
This sequence comes from Rotylenchulus reniformis, assembly GCA_001026735.1. Classification (NCBI taxonomy): domain Eukaryota; kingdom Metazoa; phylum Nematoda; class Chromadorea; order Rhabditida; family Hoplolaimidae; genus Rotylenchulus; species Rotylenchulus reniformis. The sequence continues at coordinate 33,549 of LDKF01001367.1, forward strand.
CCATTCGGGCCAGGTTTACATCGAATGTGGCAAGTGCATTTTGCGCGCGGATCCCTCCCAACTGCAGCAACAACAGTCCGGCATGGATGCGCGGCGCTTCGTGCCAGGTCATCGTCGCCAGACCTCTTCCGGCACCGCGACCGCGATCCTGGACTGCACCAGCCAGTTCTCGCTGCCCTCCCTGGATGCCCGCTTCTTCTACACCTCCGATGATCAGCGGATGCCATTGCCTCCCGATGGACCACTGGCGGCAAAGTTCGCCTTTGCCCGCCCTTCCTCCGCCAATTCGCTGAACCAAAAGTGTTTTTACACGGCCTTGGAGCTGGCCAGCATGCCACTTACCACCCTGATCACCCCGGCATTGATCGATTTCCTCGATCAGGCCATGGAGCCAATCACCAACATCATAGCCGAGACAACCTCCTCCACCCATCAAAAGGTGCATTTTCATTATTTTATAGTGATTAGCATATTGTAAATACAAATATCTATTGATTATTATAATTTATCTTGAATAAGCAGAATATTGGTACGAATAGAACTTATTTTTGTTCCCTATCCTTTAGACCTCAAGTGTGGCGAGTTTGGCCGGAGGAGGGACCAAGCAGGACCCGGCCGCCGAACTGATCGCCATCGATCGAATGGGCCTGTCCTTCGACCTAATCTTCCACATCGCTGTCCAAGCATCGAGTCTTCGCTTTGAGAGCAGACAACAGGTCAATTTTGTCAACAAAACTAATTTCTCAACCATCACGATTTTTGTTATTAAGAAAAGCTCAGCAGCCGACTGTCTTTTGACATTGCCCTCCCTGACTTTGCATGGTTGTACTCGGAAGTGCTGCGACGAGCTTGACCGTCCAATGATGGGCATCTACCTTTGGTTGGACCTTCACTCATTTTCACTTAGCATCTACAGTCCTCATCAGGTAATTTCACTCTTTAATTTGATTTTTCATTGTTCATATTATTACCATGAAATTCAGCAAACAACAGCCCATGATGCCCTGTCCCTGACCTTGGACCGTCTTCGAGTGACCGCTTCACGTACCAAGAACCCTCACCATGGATTGCACGAATATTTGGCGTTGTCCAACGATGTCCATCTCGTGGTCAGTGTGGACGCGGGCAAGGTCACCATGGTGTACGACATGCGCCGGCTGGACGAGCTGATTGGCTTCCCGAAGGCCTGGTACCGGAAGCAGCTGATCAAGAGGCTGTTCCTGGGCCAAAAGTCACTGAAGACGGCGGAGCGGAAGGACTTGTCAATGTCCACGGAACAATCGGTGGCATGGCGAGAACGGAGGCCGGAAGCGGAAAGAGAACAAAGGGGAGGAGGAGGAGGCGGAGCGGGGACAACAACCAACTGGACGGCATCCATGGAACTGTCGCTGGGCTGGGACGAGATGAATGTGAACGCGCAAATGTCCACAACAATGGGGTAAAATGGTTTTTTGGTTTAATTTTTTTTGTTTTTTGATTTAAAAAATGGTTTAAAATTGTAAGCCATAAAGAGCAAGCCATAGATATAATCATATTTTTATCATTAACTTATAGTCCTTAAGCTTAAATTCTATAGAATTAGATTGAAAAATATCCATTCCCCATATTTTTCAGCTTTACCACTTGGTTGGCAAAAACAGGCACCATCCGATCCAATATTCTGGTGAGTATTCCATCCTTCATGAAAATGTTCACTCACACTCTTAATTTTGACAGTTGGACTCGTCCCGGAACCGCGAGATCGGTGTCCGCTTCGAATTGCAGTCAAGCCAATTGAACGCGGATGGCGGTGCAATTTCGGGACAGATGTCCATTCAGCAGTTGGCCATCGCAGCAAAATACGCAAAATTTGTCCAAGTTGGAAGGAAAATCCGGAAATGTAATTAATTATTTAAAATTCCACAGAAATCGCCCGAGCAAAGAATCGAAATGATGTTGGCCTCGTTGCAGGGAAGGGTGGAATGGATGGGCAGATCCATTTTCATCGTCCGGATAACCGAGCCCAAACTGAGAGGGCGAGATGAGTGGAGCCGCATCATAGACGAGTCCGGGCAAAAGGTACTGTAATTAACATCATACTTCAACAAATTTTATATAAAAATAATAAAATATACGGTCTTTTAGATAAGAGAAGCGATCTGTCTTCTGAAGCTGAACGGCTCATGGTCGGATCTGGACCTGGTCATGACACGGACAACTACCGAGGATTTCGTCAAAATTGGGCAAAAGTTGACCATGTTCTTCAAGGTTCTTCCTTACATCCTAAGCTATTCTATCGTATCCCAAAATATAGGACCAAATCCGGAACAGTCGCGTGATTTGGGACGAACAATTTGCTGTGCAAACCTTCAAGGCCGTAGCAGAACACGGGGACACCAGCTCTTCTCTGTCCGACGATGGCACCCAATGCTCTTCCGATGGCGGATTTTTTGCCGAAAGATTTTGGCACGACATTTTGGACATGCTCAGCCAGGTCCAACTCCAGCCCAACAGCTTCTTGCCCCTGCCGGATGCAGATGACGGGGTCACTCGTATCGGGGGAGACTTGAACTTTGAAGCAAACAGGATATCGCTGGCTTGCATGAACGGGGACACCACAAATGTGGGAAGGTACTAAAGGAAAATCACCAAAAGTGACAATAAATTCCTTTAATAATTTCTAACAATACTATTACCAAGATTAGCAGGGAATACCCAATAGTATTGTATCAAGAAATACCGTATTACTTTCAAGAACACCAAACCAGTTAAGTTTCAATCTTTCGCTTTCAGCTGGGCGTTGTTCCATATGGCCGAGCCGGCCATAGGGATCACCACCAGGGCCAACTACGAATTCTTTTCCGAAGTTACGGATGAGAGAATTATCGGTGTTGAGACTGCAGCAGAGAAGCCAAAACAACAGATCGGAACAGCCCTTGAGCAGCAATTCAAGTTCAGGCTGGGCCATTCAGATCCGGATGAAAAATGCAAAGCAGTTATTTGCCGGGTTCAGGTCAGTTTTCTATTGCATTTGAACAGCATAGTCCACATTTTATCATTGCCCTATTCTCCCCCCCCCCCCCCTCTCACTCCCACACCGTACTCATCCTGTAGCTGTGTGATTTTGTCCTTACAGTATGCCCGAGGATCCATGTTGCGCCACAATGCCTCAATCGACCATTGCCTTTCTGCTCTGATCGGCGATGTTTTGCGGCAATTGAAGGGTGCCATCGGAGGATCGGTAACTGCCGGTGTTGATCTGCCAGAAGCAGCTGTCGGAACCAAGCTCTCCTACAATTTGTTGCAATTGTTCCAATTCCCGCCTTTGGAAGCTTTGTTGACGAGTGAACAGCACCAACAGATCCCGGATGACACTTCCACGATTGGGGAAGAAGGGACAGAACCATCGGCAGAACAACCCGAAGTCCGTCAGAAGGTGTTCAGCAAGTTCGTATGCCAGTTCTTTGATGCGGTTCGAATACAGACAGGCAATTGACTGGTCAAAAACCAAGATGTACATTGTGGGTGTTTCACAGATTTCAATGCCCAACTGGGATTTTTGCCGGAATTGCTCCGTTCTTATCTGCAATCGGATCCCTCCATCCGACTTCCTGAGCAGGTAAATTTTTAATATTCCCAAGATAATTCATCCTATGATATGATCAAGATGGCAACTTTTGGAAATTCAGGACACTTCGCTAACTTCCCCTTCATCATCCGCCGCTTTGACAATGCCACCAAATCGCAACGTTCCATTTGGCACGACAAAAAAGGATGGCGAAATTGGGGCCAAAAGGGATTTGCGCATTTACATTTGTCAGCAATGGTAAAGACAGTTGTGAACAAAATAAATAAAAAATAGAGCTATTTTCAGGGATGTCGACCCGAAGATACAGTTCATTGACAGGTCTGAAATTGGGAAGATGGAATTTGGGGACTAATAGATGGGGAAAGTAAAATGATAATAATGAATAGTAAAGAACAAAGCACAATTACCACTGATTGTGAGAATCACCGGAAATGATAAATGCCATCAGTGTAAAAAGTACGAATAAGCTGATCGAATTTGAGATACACAACTCAGAAGATCGTATGACACTTAGGTAACTCAACCATAAGCCATAAGGGATGGCCATTTTTATCGGCGGGGTTTTACCTATTATATAAATATTAATTATTTTGCAGATTCAAGTGGAATCCGCCGGTGATCGATGATATTCTGAAACGATTGCAGGTCCAAATTGACGATTCCTACAGTGTTTAATTGTTCTCTTTCCGTTACAGATTTTTGACCATCGTCGGACCATTCCCAAAGTGATGCAAAGGGGCGTGTTCGACCGTTGCGACCAGTTGCTGACTGCGGTGCTGGCCGAAGTTTTAGCGCATTTGGCCAGAAAGTAAGAACGAATGGGCAATCAATGATGGGCATTTTTTAAATAATTTATTATGCTTTTTCTACGGGTTTCTCCAACAACATTCACTGTTTAGACTTTTTATTTATTATTATATTTTCAAGATAAATATGTACATAAATATATTATAATGGAATAATATGCCGGGCCAAAAGCCCAAATTTGGTCAAATCCCGGGGTGCCCAGTGATAAATCAATTGGTCAATCAATCATCAAAACTCTCCGGTACATTGTGTTCATCGATGGATTCATCGTTGCACCAGGGACAATGCACTTTGCTGAATGTTTAATTTTTCCCCAATATTTTGCCCAATTTCTGCACCTGTGAATGCAACGGAATCGAGCAGTCTCCGGCAAACTTTCGTCCAGCAACAGTGGGTACGGCTCTCCGTTCACTTTTCTGCCTTTTTCCTTTGGCGTGTTCTTTTGCTCCTTAAATTTTAGGATTTTGAATGGTTCAAAGAGCTTCAGAAATTAGGGTTAGCGATTCGACCTTGTTCCCACTATCTTTGTCGAACTTTTGCTCTTTTGTCGGCACTTTGCGCGATTGATCCAATTCGGATTTTGATTTCGCCCCTTCCTTCTCGGATTGTGCGGTGGGTAATGTCTGAACTTCCACTTCTTTTGAAGAGGACATTTTAGGTCAAAAATTTGGACGAATTGGGTGGGATAGATTGGTAAGTGAAAAGTGAGTGAGATGGTTTATTAGGAACTTTTGTGTGAACTGATCCGCTGAATTGGGCATGTGTCTGGCTATAAGGTGGGAACGGCGGGTGAAGAAAATTTGGCGAATGGCTGACAAACAACTTTCATACATAATGTAGAAAGATTAAATCATTTCCCAAGTGATTACCATCATTCACCATCAACATCATCGTCACCAATATCTTTTTTTGCTCTCAAAATCGATTTACACAAAATTATTGCATAAGGTATTTGGCCTGACAGCCGTGGATGATCAGAACCGGAATCATGACGAATTTGGAACAGCGAAATCTTATCAGAAATTTTTGAAAACAAGTCTCTATAAAGACCACAAAATATATAGATTATTTCTAAGGCCAAAAAAAATTTATTCAACTATAAAATTAGCTCTATCACCAAAGAATTGCTTGCGCAATATTGAATTCAAGTAATTAACCTATACTTTTTGGGGATAATCAAGCTAGAAATTTTCTTAATTCGTTACATTTACATGTCATCCAACATGAGTAATAAAATTTCCATTTAGTGCGCATACTTTGGTCATTAGAGAATGGTGTTAAATTTAAAAAAAGTATCACAGTGGTTTTTTCTCCGAATCCCGAATCTTTAACTTGTAAGAAACTTGCATTGTTTTCGGACTTTTTGTCTATTGAATCTTGGTTTTTATTAATTAGCTTCATAATTTTTGCTTGAAAGAAAAATACAAATGTAAATTCTCCTCTCATTGAAGATATACAAATTTATTATCAGAAATATTATGCAAAAATGCACCCAAAATAGAATTGAAATCGATCAAAGTTGTGCAAATCAGTTTTCTGGCTTCATCAATGATTCATATCTGCTGATCAGTCCATCAGTCCATGTCTTCCGTCTCCCTCCATTAATCAATGGGCGAACCAGGAGTGATAATGTCATTGCACCAACAGCAATCCTTTCTGAATTGAATAGATCGGTGGTCAAGATCAGAAGGAATTTAAATTGAATTATTTTCAAATTTTTAAACGGGGTTCACTCACCCGCAATATTTGCACTCGAATTTGTCCGACTTTTGGTCAAATTCTGCCGAAGGAAACTGGAGCAGTGCCGCTTTCTTGTCAACGGGCGGGATCACATCTGCCTGCAAAGGGACCAACTGATCAATTGGCCATTAACGGTTTGTCTCAATCTGATCACTTGGCCATGGGTTGAGTGTGGCGCCGCATTGGCCAATGGAGTCCTGGGCCCCTTTAATAGTTTAGGTTCCGGCTCCAAATTCTCACTAAAAAAGAAAAAAGGATAAAATTTAAAAATGGGATATTCAGTACTGATTCTAAGTATCTTACTTGCTACTAGTAGTTGTTAAAAAAGCGCTGCATAAGAAAATTCTATTCTTAAACTTGGTGAATTTCATAAAGATCTTTCAAAGAATCTCTGTCGGTCTGGCTCCGACATTCGTATAGCGGATTTTATTTAAAAATTGTTTTAAACTTTAGCGAATAAAAATTCATTTTCTTAGCACTAAACTAGTCAACAGACTAACTTACAGTTCCCATCTGACAGATGATTGCTGGTCCCCAATCGAATCCCTCAGTTCCATGTGACGCTGGCAGAGGAGAACCAGAGCTTGCAGAATGTATTCGGGCTAAAACTTCTCATTTAACGAAAATTATAAAATGAAACACCAAACTGCTTCCTTAAGCACATCACTAGCATTCTCGGCCACCAGCAGGACTGTTTTCTCCTTGGACATATTATCGTACATGTGGAAGACATTCTGAAGCCAAAATATGAAAAATCGGAGAAAGTGGTTATAAATAATCAAGTGGAACCTTGTTATGGGGCGATTTGCCTCCTGTCACCAAAACAGTGTCAACCCTCAAAATCCGATCAATTTTATGAGCAGCATAAATGTTGGGGACCCAATTACTTGGCCAATCGTTCCTTCAAATATTTAGTGAATTCCTCGCGGTTGCAGAAGCTGTACAAGAACCTGCTCAGGTTGTACTCGTTAATTTCACTCCGAATTTCCTCGATGAAATGCTGTCTGGTGCCTTCGTCACACTGTAAGTATTTGGCATGATAATCTTGTCAAGATTTTGTCAATGACATGGGGTATTAAAATCCTTGTCAATCACTTACATGTCCAAACTTGTGTCCCAACAAATAGTTCCAGGCGGCGCTGTTCATTTTGCCATCTTCCAGGCGAAGATTGGCCAACTGAAAAGGCGAAGAAAATTGTAAGATAAAAGTCAGCAGATTCATTAGATACAGTTTCGCGCAAATTGGCAATCATCCCATGGGGCACGGAAGTGCAATGGACCAGAACAAGGCCAGAAAGTCGATCCGGGAAGTCCAACTAGAGATGAGAGAATGGAGAGGAGTTAGATTGAGTTGTGGATATTATTAATATTTAGTTTGAACAAATTCACCCAAAATAATCACTTACAGCGAATCGGCACACAATGTCCGCACCGGCACCCTCTCCAATGACAACACATTTGTTGATCGCGAAATGGTCCAACACTTGGGGCAACATTTCGGCAATTTGGTCCATTGTTGGATAACTAATTGATAATTATTTAATTCTCTTTTTTTACGTTACTTTTGCGATTTTTCTTTCTCACTCACTTCCCATCGAATTCCTCGGCCCGAACCTCTTGTCCGGGAACACAAACATGCAGGTACATTGACCGTTCCCGAATCGGTGCCATTTGTGGAGAATTTGCGAGTTTGACAAATGATTCTGCGGTGGATCCAACATCGTGGACACTGAGCACGGCCTGTAAAAGTAAAGCTGTCATCAATGTCATTTCCTCCTGTCCAATTCAGCTTTTTGGAATTGGCATTCTACAGTATGCTCAAAAGTACCCATCCCTCACCAATTTGTCCTTCTCCCCAATCGCCTCGTCCTCATCCAACTCGCCCTGCACGAACACAGTCAACTCGCACACGTGTCGAGTCTCTTGAGGGTGTGGATTGACCATCGGCACGAAAAAAGTGCCGACCATGGGGGCATCGGAGATGGTTTTATACTGTAGGGTGGGGAAAGAAAGAATTTGGCCAAATACATATATCCTGACGATGACGATGATACCTCGGCAACGATTTTGATCTCCCTGCAAGACAGCGGATAGTCGGCCATTCTTTTATGTGATTAGTTGAGTGAGTATTTTTAGAAAAGTGAAACTAAAACAAAATTAGGAAGAATTTTTTTATTAATGAACACATAAAATCACAAAGGTATGTTGTATATTTATATTTTTTTTATGGAATAAACGATTGTAAGGAGGGGAGTATGTATGTGTATTTAGTAGTTGGTTGGGGTGCACCCGTTGGACTGGTTGCTGTGGTCGATAAACAATAAATAACATCAACATACATATTTCCGCGTTCTGCCGCCTCCCCCACTTCTCTTTCCAACATGGTATTTTAAAAGGACAAAGGAAACACTTTTCAGCAGAGAATAAATACTCTTGGAATCTGCGAATTCGGTAATTTAATTAAGGATAAAAAATTAAAATAAAAAATGAAAATAAATTAAGGATTTATTTATGTAAGTAATGGAGAGATTCGACGTGAGCATTGAGACCATTTATTCCATTAAATTTTTCTTTATATGCATAAACAGTGTATCGATGGCCTCTATTGCTTTTCTAGAAAAAGGCAAGAAAAATGGGAAGGAGGGAGAAGGAAGGATGGCGTAAACAAAAACAAAAACAACAGCAGCAGCCGTGGGACTGGTTGGTGTGGTCGATGATCATTGAGAGTCACCTTGGCCATCGAATAAATTCGATGAAAGAAAAGGCAAATTTAGCAAAAAATAAAAATAAAAAACAATTTCTTTTTAGTTTTAGCTTTTGGAACATGAATTTCTGTAAATTAAATAGACAAAAAACGGATGCCACATAACGCTAAAACAGGGCTCTCATCTGTCCTGATTTCTCAGATTTGTCCTGATTTTGGGGGTCCAAATCTGAGAGAAATAAAATGTCCTGATTTCTCAGATTTGTCCTGATTTTCGACCTCTGTCCTTATTTTGTCCTGATTTTTGGGATTTTGGAAAATTTTATTTAAAAAATTACGATTTTCTAATGAAAGTCAGGTCTAAATTTTCAAAATTTCTCCGGCGGCCCCTATCGGGACCGCCGCCTCCATATACAAGTAATTTTCTCCAAAAAATATCTTAAAAAATGACCAATTTTCTAATGAAAATCAGGTCTAAATTTTCAAAATTTTCTCCGGCGGCCCCTATCGGGGCCGCCGGCACCCCTCAGTACAGTGAAATTCTTGTTTCGGACGAGAAAAATGACCAAATTTTTTCAAAATTTTCTTCGGGGCACCCATAAATACTTTAAAAATTGTTCTAAAATGACCAAACTTTTGTACAAAAAGCAGCCAAATTCATAAAAATTTTCTCCGGCGGCCCTCCGGGCCGAACTAACTTCGCCACTCATAATCAAATTGATTATGAGTGGCGAGAAATACGATTTTTGATTCATTATTTCTGAATTTCAAGTGGTATAAAAACATTTTTTGAAATGTCCTGATTTTTGACCATGTTTGGTAACGAAAATCTGATTTTTTGGTCATGATGTCCTGATTTTTAAAATTTTTCGATGAGAGCCCTGCGCTAAAAAGGCCACTAAGACCAAAGACCCTTTAGAAGTTTTAAGAAAATGTATATAAAAGGCAAAATTGTGCAGAATTTTATGCTCTATCCTAGTTTTTTAAATTTTTCGGATTTCCCTGAAAAATTTGAAAAACCTAATTGTTCGAAATTGTTGAAAACTCCATCTTGAAATTTTAAAACTTTTAGGGAAATCAAAAAAATAAAATATTAAAAAATACATAGAGCATAAAATTCTGGGAAATTTACCTTTTGCATTTTTGGTTAACAAAGTCAAAAGTTTTTCTAAAGGTCCCGCCGGTCTTACATAATGTCTCCTCTTTTAAAGCCTTTAGTGGTCCATTCTTTGGGAACGTTAAAATTTCAAAAAAGGTACATACATATAAGTGTAAAAATAACTTTAAATTTAATAGGAATCTGACTTGGTGGATTCTGCAAATGGTGGAGTTATTTTGATTTTTGAATTACCACGCAAATACAGTGTGCGGGATTACTGAAATGCGCGCCAAATCAAATGGCTTATTGTTAAACAAACACGGAAAAGAAGGAGGAAAGCAGTTATAATTTGCATATTTACTATTTTATTTTTATTTTATTTTATCATAATGGTTTCCAATTTTTTCACTTTCGGTCACTTTTGCCAATTTTGGCCATTCATCGCCTCCTTTTGCCGCCGGGAGAACAAGGGCCGAGAACGGACGGCACAAACTGACCTCCATACTGGCAACTGCTGGTAGTTTGTCCAGAAGGCACAAATCTGAATTTTGGGGAAGATTGATTAAAACTTAAACATAAAATTTTGGTGGAATTGATTTCCTCAACGTGGAAAGATGATTACGGATTGATGGTTTTCAATTTTATAAGAAATTTGATAAATTAATGAATTAAAATCGAAAAACTAATTTTAGATCAAATGACAAGATGTCGGCATGAGACACATCCTAACTAACGTATCGTAATTTTGTTCATAAGCGTAATAAAAATAATTCGGCTTACTGTTAGTTAGACTTACGTAATTTAAACTCTTTATCCTATCTTAGGTACGAAATGCCAGTGACGGAACGGTTTTAGTCCATTAGCTGATGATCTATGCTGTTAATCAGGGCCGCAATTTTCAGCCCGTAAGCTTATTAATTTATTATTTAATATTTAATATGCACAAAGAATTTGAAGGAAAATGACTATTTTATATCTTTTTGGCCAATATTTCCATTTACTGTCATAAATCCAATAAAAACTTTTTGAGTTTTTTTATATTTGGTAGAAACTTTTGAGTTTAAAGTACCAAAGAAATCCTAGCTATTCTAAGATCAGAATTAGCTTTTTTAAATTTATTTTCAATGTTTTGATTCCAATTTCACTGTTTTCGGCTTTGTTTTGGCTAATATTTATTAAATCCCGGTCCTTTTGGCCTACCCCGGGTTGCAGAGCAGTGTGGCCATTGTGCCGATAGGATAAGGGCCCAGCATTGTGGTGGCCATGGAGCCCGAGTATTGCACATTCCCGTTGAGGGGCGGAAGAATTCCGGTGAGGCACTGTTGTTGCTGACCCATCGTAGGGA
>LDKF01001368.1:4061-16428 GCA_001026735.1 Rotylenchulus reniformis
TTTTGTAAACCAGAAATTAAAATTTCAAAGCAATATGCTTGAAAGGACGAATTATCTTGTCTTTTTAATTCATATTTTTATCTTTTTATAGTACAATTACCAAATACTGCACATTTTTTTGAAAATTCCCAAAATAACCTCATCCTTTCGCTGACCTCATCCTTGGTTACCATCGGCGTGTTCTTGACACGATCCACCACCATTTGCAGGGCAAGGAGGAAATTACCGCTCATCTCTTCCTTAATCGCCCACTTCATCACATCGTACGGATCCGGGTTTGTGACATGTTTATGTTTATTCTTGTATTTCGACATTGGCATATACTGAAAATATAATCTATTAAGCTGCTAAATTTAAATGGAAATCATATGGTTTATTTTGGTTTTGAACTATTCTTTCGGGATTGAAAGGGAAAATTGTTCGTAAATTTTTAAATTAAATTAATTTAGAAAAATTGCAAAAATATCAACTAAATTTTTGCAATTGACTCGAAAATGGCCAACATTATTTTGGTTCCCGGTACTCAATTGTTTTCATTTGTATCTATTTCATCAAAATCTACAACTATTGGCTAGTATTTTACCTTTTATATTCTCTAGATTCCAATTTTATTTTAATTTTGAATCCATGATTTGGGGATCTAAGGTATATAAATTATACATACTCAATAACTACTTCCGAATTAACGACCCATTTTCCCATTGGTGTATTGAATAATTCGCTTTAATTTAATTTGGTAGCATTTTCAAAAAAGGTTAGTCCATACATGGGTGAAAACATGTTGCAAATGGTTCAGATGCTTATCGGCAAATATTTCACGGAACACAGATTCATTCGTGCCATTCTTGTTTTCACCGGCCATATAGAGTTTCGTTGCATCCTAAAGTTGTAATTTGAGGGAAAAATCAAAGAATTTTTGTTTGTTAAATTTTTGTATTTTTCTTCTCAATTACATATCAACTTAACCATCGAGGGTGGATGATTGACTTAATCTTTTCAAAATTCCAAAGTAAAAATTTTGTTAATTAAAAATTTTGTTAATTTACTAGAATCAGATTTCTTGTCCGGACAATTCGAAGTGAAGGACAATTGCAGGGAAAACTTTATTTTAGACCTCGTTAGATACAATAGTATAAAAAGGCAAAGTTATTTAGAACTTAAGCTCTAGCTTTTGGTCTTTTAGTTTTTCGAAATTCCAAAAAAAAAATTCAAAATTTTCGTGAAAACCCTATTTTTCGATTTTCGAAAAATTTCTAACTTTTTCGGGGAAATTTGAATAATTAAACATATCAGAAGATAGAGCATAAGATTCTGCACTTACCTATTAAACTTTTGGTCAAACGAGGTCTAAAATAAAATATAATTTTCCTTCATTGTCGAATTGTCCACTGTCTAATTGTCCGGACGCGGTTTCTTTATGTTAAATTTTTCCCTTTTTGACTGTTGAACTTGATAAATGAAATATTCTTTAAATTTAGCTGATTTTTTGAATTCAAAAACGTTAAAGATTTTTAATTTTTATTTTTTTTCTAAATTTGCCAAGATATTTATGCATAAATTCGATGCCCACTCATTTCCTTCCCACCTCTTCCGCCAATTGCTGGTCCGGCACATACTCGCCCTCCTCCCGGTTGCCGTCCAGCATCTCCAGCATCATCTTCTCGAAGTTGGACTTTCCGCCCCCAAAAATGCTCTTTTTGTCCGGGATCTTCTCCATGTCCTTCTCCAAATCATTGCCTTCGCAACGAGTGAAGGTGCAGTCGGCCTTCAGCTCGTACGCGTCCTTAAGTTCGAACAACTCCGCATTGGTGGCATTCACAATGATCTAAAGGACAACCAAAATTAAAAAAATAATAATGAATTCGTCGGCTATTAGATATAGAGAGATTTATTCAGAATTTAAAATAAAAAATATTAGCGTATAGAAAGATATATTCAGAATTTAAAATAAAAAATGAAAACACCAGGAAATTTGATGATAAAAATTAAGATGAACCAGGCCATTTTTGAATCCAAAATATAATGAAAATTTTCTAGAGTTTCAGGGATGTAAAATATGAAACAAATATCAGAAAAGGTGTATCACATCACATGATACGAGTTGAGTTTGAGCGAAATGTCGTCACGCGAAAATTTAATTTATAAATCAAGATTTTATCTCTTTATAAAAATAAAAAAATAACGTAAAAAATATTTATTACGATAGTGCATTATTGAAAAAACTTGCCTTCATAATCGTCATACAATCATTGTCCGAAACTTTGCCCTAAAAAACAAAATAGTAAATATTTTTATATAAAAATTAAAATATTATTAAATTTTTTAAATTTCTTTTTATTCACTTACACTAAGTGCATTCCTTAGAGCTCTTGCATCATTTATGGTCTCTTTGCTGAACCTTGGTTTATCCTATATTTAAATTTTGATTAGTTTTTAATATTTATTCAGTTTGAAATCACATAAAAATTAAAATTTTATTAACTAAAACGAAAAAACTTTTTTCACCACTAAAAGAGTATATTGTAACGTGTGGTTTAAATAAACTTACCTATATACAAAAAAAGCAATGCAATTAAAATTCTTATAATAAAGTTCATTGTTTTTCTTATTGGAAAATTATTAAGATCTTTATTGAAATTTCATAAATTTTATAATAATTACTGGATTATAAAAAAATGCATAAAATATCGCCAAAAAATTGTCAACGAAGCACCTAAAAATGCTTTTTAAAAAAGTAAAATTGTCGAAAAAACACTTGACAAATAATTTTTTAGGCCTGTTTGGCCAAATTTGTGAATATATTTTGTATATTTTAATACTCTTAATATCTCTCGGAAGCATTTTTTCATAAATTTTCATCGACTTACTATGATCCCGATATCTCGCAATGTTTTTCCATTACTGTCAACAAAATTAATGATCGCTTGCAAAGCGTTTTTGACACGATCACTGACGAATTCGGTGTTCGCTCTTCGAATTTCATATGATAGGTCGAACTAAATCCAAAAAATACATTCTTTCCCCGAGAAAATCAGATCCGTTCGCTAATAATTATTTTTCAAACTTGTTTATGCCAAAGAACTACGAATATTTGTGGTATTAACCATAAATATTCTCTATAAATAAATGAAAATTCCAAATTCATAGACTCACTCGTTGATTAGAGAGCTTCGAGAATAGGACTTTCAAATGATGCATATGACGATTGGCCAAAATTCTTATAAGTTTGCCCAGATATTGATCTTTGAACCCTTCTTTTCTTGCCACTATCAATGTGGCACTATCCTAAAATTAAAAATTGGGTTTATTTTTCTTATTTGTTCAAATTAAATTTATTTCTTTACCGGCTATTATTATTTTAAAATATAATAGTTTTATAATAAAATTATTATTTTCAAATGGTAATTAGGTAGTCTAATAATTAAAGGATTTATTCTTAACTTCCAATTGGTCAGGTTGCATTTGTGTTAGGTCGTCAAAAAAGAAACCATAATAGGCGTTAAAAATTATCAGGGATGACATGAAGCCCGAAACTTTTTAATCATTTAAATCTTTCTATTAGATCATATATTCGAAAGGCAAAAATAACTCGGATTTTTGACTTGGATTTGCTATAACTTGGATTTTTGATTAAAATCTTTTAAATTCACGAGAAAATTTTGATATTTTTTCAAAATTATCGAAAATTCATTTCTGTCGATAATTTTCTTGGAAATCCAATAAATGTACCAATTATAGCTTGAATTATTAAGTAATAAAGTTTAAAAAATTTTGGGTTAGTTTTGGCTAAAATAGCTGTTCCATAGCCAATCCGATAGCCTTAAAAGAAAATCAAATTGTCTTCGGACGACATATCGTCAAGCATTTTCCCATGGAGATAATGATTATAAAATTTAATACAAAGTTCTTGTACCCCTTCTATAAGCCATGGTAGTCTTTTAGATTTTTTAATTCAATTTTTCATTCGATTTTCGGTCTAAAAACTAGACAAACCTTGTGTTCAACTTCCATGAAAACCCTCTTCAAGCTAATTTTTTTGAAAAATTGACCCTAACAGCGGACACATACCAGCTCTATCAGAAGATTGCTGGGCGTGTAGTCATCTGCGTCCCTTCGGTTTGCCTCCAACAGGTCCAACATCAGCTTCTCAAAGTTGCCGTTTCCTCTGATTTTGCTCTTCAACACCTGCTTCACACTTTTGTCATACAACACCCTGTACATTCGCTTGATCATTGTCAATTCGTGATTTGAACGTTTGCAAAGGATCTGAAATAAAAAATAAATAAAAAAAATAAATTAAATAAAAAATAAAAGCGGAAAAGTGCAAAGTCGAGTTTAGTTCGCATAACCATAAATAATTTATTTTACAGTAATTTGCAGACAAAACGTTTGAAGTGACTATTTTGTTAAAATGATTATAAAATCATTTATAAGTGCAAGTTCCCTGAATAATTTGACATTGAAAAATCCAAAAAAAAACAAATACAAAATTGCTTCTAAATCTCCTCCTTCGCAGCTGAACCTTCTTTTAGAACAATTTATATAGCATACCTTATGATTTTGATGAATTTTTGGTGCTTTTTGATTAAAATGGGAATAATAAATTAATAATAATGTAATTATATGAATCAAAAATAATTTAATAAAATTTAATTAAAGGTATTATACATAAATAGGAATTTTTTATTATTCTAAATTCTAGCTATAATAAAATATAATCAATGAGCTAAATTATTTGTACTTATGTAAAAGTTGTTTAAATTACATTAATTAATGTGCTCTCCATGGTCTTCTCATCGGCTTTATGAAAAGCATTTTGATATAACCTGATCGCATCCTTTTTAGCATTTAGCAGCAGTTTCTGATTTTGCCTTGTGCGTTCCAACTGAATAAAAAAATTATTTATATTTCTAGTATGTTTTAGAAATATACATTTAATAAATTAAATGTTTACTTTCTCCGTAAAAAAATCCGTTATAGTGCACCCATAAATTCGATCACTTTTTAATCTAAAGCCCCCTAAAGAAAGTAATTTCATTATCCAATAAAAAAAATTAAAAACAAACAATTTTCCATAGATGATAAAATACAGAAAAATTCATATTATCATATCAACATACTTAAATTTAACTGACATTTTTTTCCGCGAAAAACTTTCTGGGTGTAGCTTTAAATAAATCTTTAATAAAAAAAATTATCGTTAATACAATCATTCCTTTTTGGTATTTTTTTTTTAAAATACCCACCCAACCCCTCAATTTTCCCGCTTCAAAATAGTTCTACTTGCCTTAATTGAAGCGGAGGATATCGTTAGCTCTTTGCCGTACAATCTCGAGTTCAGGAACCGTTCGATGTGCCACAATGCTTTCGGGTCCGCCTGCCGCCAAATGATTGTCGGGTCTGTCTCCAGAGTCGGGTGGTCCAGCGCTGCCTGGACATGGCGAATGCGCCGCAGTTGTTGCTCATTCTGGGAGGCCGCAACTTCGAGCAGTACTCGCAGGTCTTGCTCCTGGCCTTCCTCCGGGTTGTGCACCATCGCATCACGCAACTGTAATGCGGAGAATTTTGTATATGAAGCTTAGTAATAGGCCAAAGAAAGGGCAAGAAACTTTACAAAATAAAATAAAACATTTAAAATAATGTTTTAGGTAAATTGATATCTTATGAGTTGATAAGGATGATTTTTTTCTTAGAAAATTATTTATAGGAAAAGGCTGAAGAAGGACCCGATAGGCATGAGTGGAATTTTTTTAATATACAATAAAATTAAATAAAACAAAAAATTTTAAGAAATTATTTTTATCATTTCAGAATTTTTTACATTTTATAAAAATCTATTTAGGAAATCGGGTAGGTCCAGACCATTTTACGGTCCCAATTCATTAGTTAAAATCCAATTGACAATATTTATTCCCCACCTCAAGTGCCAAGAACACCGTCTTTGGCGTCAACAGTGCCTTCAGAATGCGCTTGGTGTCTTTGGACATGGCAACCTCGGACACCGGGTCCAATCCGCTTCTTCTCCCTCTCACCAACAAGCTGTCCACACACTTCAGGTACAGCTCCATGTTGGTGCGGTACTCAGCGTACATCTTCTCCTTGGTCTTGATGTCCAAAAGTTGATCATCGTCCACATCAAATGAGTCGTAGACGTCCTTAAACAGATTTCGGGGGGAGGGGGTGAATAATAAATTTCATCATCATTTTTTTGGGGATTTCATCTCAAACTCATGTAAAATGAAGCGTTGTTACGCCAAAATCGACGCAGATTCGGATTAATCCCCTGGAAACCGCTAAAAGAACTTTTGTTCAATTTTAGAAAATTCTTAATTTTTCGATCAAAACTATTACCCTTATTATAAAATTCAATTGACTAATTCAATCTTTTTCAAAGGATTTGAAAATGAAAAATGCTGAAAAATTCCAGACATCTGGTAGAAAGGTCTCTTAATATCAGCGTGAAAGTTCCTTTTTTTGCAAGTCGTTGGGCATTGCAATTGTCCAAATTGTGTGCTATTGTGGAAATCTGCTTGTCCTCCATTGACACCAACCTGCATTCGTGCAGTGCTTCCGAACTGCAGCATGCCTGCATTGCGCTCGCAGTACTGCAACACAGTCTGATAACGTTGTCGGTCGTCCAGCTGCGCAAGTGCGTTGAACAACAGCATCCGGCAGTGTTGCGCCTGCTCCTTCTCCGTCCGTCGCTTACCCTTTTCGTCGTTCTCTGGCCTGCGCATGCACTCTTCCATCTTGTACATCTGCTCCTTCAATTTAGCCTGCAATTGGCCCGCCTTCGCGTCAACCTCCCGCTCCGTTTCCTCAAGATTTGAGCCGGGAGGATGTTGCGCTTGTTGTTGTCGGAAAGCAGAATTCTGCAGAATTGGGAAAAAAAATTTGGATAAAAAAATAACAGTTGTTGGCACATTAAAAAGATATCATAATATGGACGTAAAAGGTCAATGTCTCCGCAGAATCAAAATTACATAATCTTAATGGACCAAAAGTTTCATATGAAAAGCAAATTTATACATAAATTATATCCTATTTTTGCTTGCCTATTTTTCGGAATTCTGTGAAAATTTTTAAAACATCTTGAAAACATCGAATACTTATGTTTATATTGTTAGGAATAATTATCCGGGCGAAAACTATTGGATTATTATTGGTCTAATTATGTAATTATGACACTAATGAATGGTCATGATAACTTACGGATTGTTGTCGATTTACGCCATAGGCCAAATGTGCAGGTGGACCTGCAATCCCTGATGAGGGTCGTGCAAAGGACGGACTTGCAGGGAATGCAGGTCTTACAGATTGGTTAATCAGTGGCCCTTCCATGCCCGTATCGTTTTGTTGCTGTGGTTTCGATTTCCTCACGGGTTTTCCATATTTCAGATGACTCTTGTCATGTCCAAGTTTGGCTGTTTTATTAAAAATTTTGTATTTTTAATTCAGAACTAATAATGTAATAAAGTTTCGCGAAAAATCTTAATTAGTACCTGGAGGAGCTGCTTGATATTGATATACATCTTGATAAATCGGGTCTTCTTGATAACCAGGTTCTTGATAGCTATAGCCCATCGATGGAGGATTTTGAGAATGGAACGGCGGCTGTACTCTTTGGGAAGATTGGGGAACTAAATAAGCCAATGCAGGGTTTGCTTGGTGCAAAGGTAAATGTATTGGGTGGTGAACATCTGTATTGGGCAGGTGTGGTGATTGACGATGAGAAGGTGAAGGACCCAGATGAGGTTGCGGTTGTGGATGTGGATGAAGTGCAGAAAATTGGGGAAGTGGTCTACCAGAAGGTGAAAGACGAGATGGAGGTCCGCCAGTGGGTGAAGGGCGTGAAGGTGATCCGGAAGGTGAAGGGCGTGATGGTGGTCCGGAAGGACGCGATATTGGTACGGGATGTAAAGGGCGCGGTTGCATTACACCGGCGGAAGATGGTATAGGACGTGGTTGACGCGGATGTGGTGGAGGAGGTACCGAACCGGAAGGAGAATGGATAGAATGAAATTGATGAGTCCGAGAGGGCGGGTAAGGTTGCGGATGCGGATGCGGCGAAGTTTGGTTTATAAGTTGAGCATTTCCATGATGATGCCGGTATTCGCCATCTTCTGCTGTTAAATCCTCCTGATAATTAGGCGCATATTGATTCGAATCTGTCGCATAATTGTTAATCCTATTCGCCGAAACAGGTCTTCTTCTTATTGGTTTTGGTTTCGCATTGCCACTTGGCCGATCATAGTGCCCAGAGTTGTTCCCGGTACCGTAACCCGTCGGATTCGTGTCAGAACCATAATAGTGGTGGTCATTGTTTCCGGTTGGATGATCACTTTGACCGTAAGAAGATGCATTATAACTGCTCGGTGAATGCCCTAAGTAGGACGTGTTTGGAGGAGGGTAAGGATCTGGCCCGGTCAACAGGTCCGGTATTGTTGAGACGGGATTTGTGTGTGGAGTTTGAGAATGTATATCCGGTAATGGGGCATAGGGGTCAATGGGATTCGAATAGCTCGGATAACCGTTGTAACCAGCCGAAATTTTACGAAATTGGGCTATTACGATGATAATCAGATATGGAGTCGTAATCGCCGCCATTTATCTGAAAGAATTACCAAATTATGTATATAAAATTATAATAATAATTTCCGAATTCGTTTTTTATCCTACCGAATATATTGACGTTTTAAGCGAGAAAATTCAATAAAAGTGAATTTCATTAAAAATAATCTTAAGATTGATTGAAATGATTTTCTCTATATTAGGCCTATTATTAAAGAATTTATGTACATTTATGCTCGTAATGGCTAATAATAAAAAGTATCATGCCATGGAAAGCATATATTCGAAAATGAGAATAAAAATGGAATAAATCCATAATATTTTCGCTGCAAAAATAGCATAATGTATGAGATTTATATTTTTATATGAAATGAATGACACTGATCAGAAGTGAATGCCTTATTTAAATATATATTTGGCCAACTCCCAATTTGGTATCCACCTAGGAATCGGGTACTCATGAATGCATTATGTTTGTAGCAAGAATGTGGTATTCCATGGATAATGCAAATATTATTATAATTTTTATTTTAGCAATATTATTTATGTACTTATGCTATGTGACACTTTTTGGAATTGTTGGTGACGAATAAGTACATTATTAGATTCACCCCTCCCCCCTCCCGACTTCGACACTTTTTAAGACCTGATATTGAGAAATTTACATTTCCCAAATCCTAAATATAGGAAATTATAATGTTTTATTTCAATTGTAAAATTCTTTTATTATGGAGGTCTAATTTCCTAATATAAAATATTTGTATATTTTGATGAAATGCAAAAGAAAAGGTTGAGTTTTTTCCATTTTTAATGATAATTATTATAAAATTTATAAAAGAAGTGAAAAAAAAGATGATGCCTTGCAAAAAAGGATACCTTTTTTGATACAAAAAATGTAGATACAAAATCCATCCCACTCATTTCCAATTTCATACATTTTTTCATCTTCCTACGTAAATCACAAGTCACCCCACAGTTAGTGAAGCTATAATTCCCAAAATGGATGGATCACTTTAAAATCATTTCTAGCTCAATAATAACACATTTAGAAATGAACATAAATCGAACACTAATTTGTTATGGAAAATAACAAAATGGGGATGAATTGGATCGCATGAGGGCATTGAAATGTGCAGAAATATACAAACTAGTAGGCGTATCACATGTCAAATCCAGATGATATATTTATTATAATGGATAATTTAAGAAATAATTGATGTGCATGTGGATGGTCATATGTTGCAGAAAATGGTTTCGACCGATCTCTGAATGTTAAATTATTTTGCGCTAAAATTATAAAACCGACCTGTTGATTCCTATCTTTTTGCAAGTTAGAATTCTTCTCCATATTTATCTTTTTAGGGTGCATTTTTGAAGAAATAAACATAAAGTTGGTGTTCATTCATATATACTATTTTTTTAAAAGAAACTACTTTAAAATATCATAATTCATAAGAGGGTTGGATTCATAACATAATTGTTATTTTCGTGCTTTTCCCATTCGTTTTTGTGTGTTTGCTCACAAATATCCATTTTTTCTTCATAATTATTTATGCATTTACTTTTACATTGACTTTTACATTTGTGTTTTTTTCGCTACAAGTGCACAATTGTTGCCTTGCGAATGAATAAATATTATTATTATAAAAATATGCACAAAATAATTCTGAAAATTTCAGGCGTGTCTAGTTTAGCTTTCGAGGTTCTTTGAAAAGTTAAAAAATTGAAAATCAAAATTTGTTTCGGGTTTTCAAAAATTTAAAAAAAGCAGCTTGACGTGCATTTAGCCATTCCGACCAGAACATGTACACACTTATCCAATAAATAATTTTAATAAATTTATTATTTTTTGCTTACAATAACCATTAAAGATTTTGTAAAAAAAAATTGTTTCATGCAACAATATACAGAAAAAAAAAGCAAAAGGAATAAATATTTGAAGTTGAATATATGTAAAACTAAATTTAAAATTTGGCCCAATAAATCGCATCATAATATATTTAATCAATTATTTTCTTTCTTTATATAATATATACCTATGCTAAATATTTCTGTAATTTATTTACTCAAACCCATTGTTGCAGCCGGTGTTAGAAGAGGATATTTAAAATGAAAATAAACCAAAATTGTAAAAGGCAAATATTCTGGGGCCGCTGGAGCAAGATCAATTTAAATCCATTTTCGCGGTCGAGCGAGAACTTTGAAACGAAAAGCATTGTTCAAGTTATAACTTGGTTCAAACAAAATCTAGAGAAATAAGCTTGGTGTTAAAAGATAGAGCTAATTATTAGCTACAAATTGAGCCTAAGTTCATCCGAATTGGCTTAGTCTAAAAAAAGCTATGGCCAAAATAATCACTTGTATCGGCCAATTTACAAAAAATGCTCGCACGAATGATTATTTTGGCCATAACTTTTTTTGGACTGGGCCAATTCAGATGGGCTTAGGCCCATTCTGTAGTTAATAACTTGCTCTATTTTTTCACACCAAGCTCGTTTCTCTAGGTTTGGTTTAAACTGAATTATAACCCAAACTGTATTTTTCGTTTCAAAGTTCTCGCTCGACCGCAAAAATGGATTTAAATTGATCTTGCTCTGGCGGCCGCAGAATATATTCACTGTTAATGGGTTTTGCCCTTTTACTCATTCATTCTTCTTTGAAAAATTTTGAAGTTTTAAAGGAAGCAACATTTTGAAATATGAAGCACTCGATTCGGAATCCCGACTTTCGAATGGCTGGGTCGCGATATCGATCTACCCATTAGATAAATTAATATAAATGTCGCAATGAGTACATAAATTTCCAATCAATTTTATATATTATCAATTTTATTATAATAAATAAAATAAGAAATTTATTCCATTTTTGTAAAGGAACAGGCACATCAGGAAATGTATAAGCATATGTATGTATACATATATTTAATAAAATAATTATAAAAATTTTAATTTTAATTTACTTAATCAATTCTTAAATGAAAATTCATTGATAACATGAAAAAAGTTGAAGATACTTTAATATGGGTAATTCTATTGAACATCATATAATTGGGTATAATTTTAATTTTTTTGTTTTGTATTTTTTGAAAAATCTATCAGAATTAATTCAAATTGATTTAAAAAAATATTTTTGTAGGTCTATGTCGGTTATACCGGCGTAAAATCGATGACAGACCAAATTCCTGTGGACGAATGCATCGCAATAAAAATTTACAAAACCGAAGCAAAAAGGGACTATTTGAATGGAGTGAAAATGATGGAGGCGATAAAAGCCGAAAAAACGAAGGGAACCGATGAGTTTGAGCACATTGTCAACGCGATTTACTAGTAAATTCAAATGATTATGATTTAGATTTAAGCCGATTAATAGGATAATAATCAAAAAATAAATAAAATGCTGACATTATATATTATTTAAGCTAAAATTAAGAAATAATTGTTCATTTTACATCAATTCATTTTACATCAAAGAATCGAAAACTAGAAACGATCCTTTTAAAATTTTTATTCCAGCTGTTACCAATTTAGTCCGACATAATTCTTTTTTCATTAGGGTTCCTAGTCAGTATTCGAGACTTCCAGCCAACTTTCGTAAATCTTCGCCAAAAGAATTTTCTAAGCTCCTTGAATCTGCCGATCTGAGACCTTATTTGTCACGCCTTACTCCCGGCGCATAATCCCATGGGCACAGTTATTGTTTGTTGTTATTATTTTTGATTTTTGTTTGTTTGTATCATTTATTTTATTCGTGCGTTTCTGGAACGTCGCCCTAGTGGCAAATAAATACAATACAATAC
>LDKF01001368.1:16528-38234 GCA_001026735.1 Rotylenchulus reniformis
TGAAGAGTAAATATGAAACAGGCAATCGGATCAAATCAAAAATTAATAAATAGATAATAATTTTCAAGCTCTTGGCTGATTAAGCGGGGTAAAAAATTTCAAAGGTAATTATTTTTTCGGAAAAAAATTGCAGAAAAAACAAACTTAAATTATTCCATCTTCTTAAAAGCAGAGATAATTTTTAAACTATAGAATATGATGGACACCGATCCCAAAAAACGAATGACTGCCAATGGAATTTTAAACTATATGGGCGGACACTGCAAACCTGCTAATGCAGCTGCAGAAGTGCCGATTTTCGGCAAAATTACTGCTGCAGAACTTAGAAAATGGCTGGAGGCCGAAATTAAGCGCCTGAGTCAAATCAGCCGATTGGGAAAGTATAAGCAGTTGAAGAAGATCCGGAAAGCATTAGCAAAATAAGCGAAATGCCAAAAAGAGCTTTTTGGAAGTTTGAAAAAACGCCCAAATATTTGCGAGACTATTGATAAATGACAGGGTTAGCAGCAAAAATATTCAGGAAAAATATAGTATACCTTTTATTGTAACAAGCATTCTTAGAACATATTCTGAATTATGAAACATTTTTTTGTAAAATTGATCAAATGTGAATATTCAGAGCCATATCTTTTCTTTCAAAAATGACCGATTGGAATGAACTAATTAGGATCATTTTATAGCTAATTTTTGCTATATTTTGACATCAAAAACGTTTTTCTATAGCATTTAACATTGTTAAAAATGGCGAGCAAATATCTGGTGCGCTAAAGATTTATAAAAAATGTGTACATGTTATTTTAGAGTTGAAATGCTTCATAGTTTAGCTAATTTACTATCATGTAATTTCTTTTTTCTTTGGCTTGTTGTGTACCTCAAAAAATTTAGAAAATCCATTAATTTTTTAATTTCACACCGTAATACCTCTGTTTATTTCTATTTATATGATAAAGCATATTAATATTCTGGGAAAAAATAATATTTTCGAAAATGTCAATAGTATCTAAAATAGCGCATTAATTTGGCCTTTCCTCTTGCTATTTTTCCACGTGGTAATTCTGCAAAAAAATGTATATTAAAAATGCAAATTGCTGTCATATGCATAGAAATCATCTGATTCACACATTATTCCATTCTTCTATAAAATTTATAAAATATAAATTTTTGCTTTTTCTTGCAAAATTTGGTTTCGATTATGCATACAACCATAAAAAAATCAGTTATTATGAAGCAAAATATACATATCAACCAAGTAAAAATTAATTAATTTTGGTATATCAAAATAAATTGATACATCTACGCAAATATTGGCGTCATCTTTTGTGTGGTAATTTTTATTTATTTTTTTATAATTTTTGGTGTCATAAGCTTAAAAGCTATGATTACGTCGTAAAAAATCATTTTTCCTCCAAAAATTGTTAAAATGTTTGCCAAAATAAGCTTATGGGTTGTATTATTCCTCATATTATTGTTCCCAATACAAACTTTTGGCTCTTCAAAAAGAAAAAGTGCAACGGGGTCAGCATTTGTCAAATGAAACCGTTGCGGTACATATCCGGATGGGGTAACGCAGAAGTCCAAATCCGCATCTTCACATCACTGCTCCTGGGGAAGGGCGGCGGAGGAGGCGAAGTATGAAGAGGAGAAATCAGAATAAAAATTTAATTTTAAAGCTTACTGATTTTTACGCTCCAAATTAATCAAAATATGAATATATATAATAAATAGGGCTGGCACTTTTAGGGAATTCCCTATTTTTAAAAAAATAGGGAATCGTAGGGAAACGCTCAGAAACGCGTTTTTAGACATATTTAAACGTATTTTGATGAACTTTTTTTTTCCCTATTTTCCCTATTTCTGTAAGCGCGGCTAAATTTTTCCCTATTTCTCGACTTTTTCCCTATTTTCTCCCTATTTTGCCCATTTTTTAAGAAATTCTTCACAAAAATGCAATAAAACCCTAAAATTTTAGATTTTTTGGAAAAATTTTTAGTTTTTTCCGAAAATTTTTTGGAAAAATTTTAGTTTTTTCCGAAAATTTTTTGGAAAAATTTTAGTTTTTTTCTAAAAAATTTTCAAATTTTTTTCACAATTTTTGAAAAATTCAAAAAAAATTTTTAATTTTTTTTAAATTTTATATTGTATGAATCTTCAATTTTTATATTGAAAACATCTCAAGATATGGTTAATTTGGTTTTAAAAAGGCTTAATACGCTTTTTAGAAAAAATTTTTGAATTTTTAGGTCATATTTTGGGGAAAAAAATTTCCCTATTTTTGCCTATTTTCGCTAGATAGCTCCCTATTTTCTCCCTATTTGGGCCCTTTTTTGCTCCCTAATAGGTCCCTATTTTGGCTTAGGGAAATTCCCTAAAAGTGCCAGCCCTAATAATAAAGAAATAATCGCGGAACGGGATATTAATCTTGAAAAAAAATAAATTATTAGAAAATAAATAAAACATGAACTTATTCCTTTTATCTATTTTATGGACAATACCAGGAAAAATCCAAATCGACTTGCTTAGTTCGAAAATTCTTCTACATTTATCTATTTTTTTAATTTAAATTTTTTCTTATTATATGTTGTTAAAATTGACCTATAAATTTTTTGAATTTATGTTTTGATATTGGCCAAAATAGGTATGCTAAATATTATTTCAATCATCTTTAAGGTTTATTGGGCTATTTTCCCCCGTTGAACAAATGTGTTGCGGTCAAAGTGTACCATAACCAAACGCCCATGTCCGTGAATGGCTTTAACAATGGAGTCAAAGTCATTAACGCAATTGAAATGGACAAAGTCAGGGGCGCCAACACTTATGAGCACTTAGTCGGAATGTTTGACTAGTTAGTAATGGCTTACTTGTTAGTGCATTTATTGTTATATATAAGAAGATAAATTAATCGAAGTATTATTTGTGATTTTCCGGATTAAGCTTGCTAAAAAAGTTAATTTTAACAAATAGGAATAAAATAATGAATTGCTTTGCTGCCCATTTTAATATAAATATTCATAATCTAAATATTTATCTAAAAAATTATTACAGCATAAAATGTTATATCATAACTAGGGTTGCGGAATTCCCCACGAGGAAGGGTCAACGCGGGATGGGGACTGGCCACCTCATGGGGAGACGGGATGGGGTCCCCGTGGGGAGCAGGGACCCCGTCGCCGGTGCTGGGTCGTTTTAAAAAAAGTGCCAAAACCCAGTATGTTCCCTAAAAACTTTTTTATAAAGCTTTTAGGCCAAAATTTCAAGCTTCAAAGTTGTGCAGAATTTTATGTTATCTTCTGTATTTTTAGTTAAAAAATTCGAATGAAAAGTTCGAAATTTTTACAAAATATCAAAAAATTGAGTATTTCACGAAAATTTCGAACTTTTTGTTCGAATTTTGAAAAACTAAAAATATCAGAAAATAGAGCATAAAATTCTACACAATTTGGTCCCTGGAAGTTTTGGCCTAGTAAGTTTACAAAAAAGTTTTTGGGAAACTTACTAGGTTTTAGCACCCGCCCATTATGGCACTTTTTTAAAAACGCCATAGCACCCCGTCTCCACCCTAATATAATCTAAAAATGAATAGGATGTATTCAATGAATTAAAAATTTAATGAATTAATTCAATGATTCAATGGATTATATATTTTAATATTAATGAGATTTGTTATTAAAATTACTTTTATTTATATCTTAAATTTTAATTTTTTTATTCCAAATTTACAGTGGACAAATAATCAGCTCTTCGAATGGAGAAACTTTGACCATTTTGGAGTTGGGCGGCAAAAGTTTTGCGGACGAATTATACCATGGAAAGCGATATAAAAATTTGAAATGGTCCCAAACAATGAGTTTGATCAAGTCAATTTTGATACCATTGGCTGAATTGCACAAAGGATTTCGAAAAAAATGATCTTAATAATTTAATAATTTAACATTTTTATTTCAAAAAGAAAAAAGGAAAAGAGTTATATTTTTTAAACGTGAAAATAGATATAAGTTACAAAAACAATTAATAAACAGATGTAATTACATATTTAAAATTAAAAATGTAATTAAAAATGTGAATTTCAGTTGCCATTCACATTGATTTTAAACCCGAAAATTTGTTGCTTTTCCCGGCGCCAAAGCAAAAGCGAAGGCCGTTATTATGGCTGAGGAATATCAAAAGAAAAACGCTAAAGCTGATCGATTTTGATGGGGCGGCCATAAAAAATGATCGGAGCTGGGATAAAATGTTTGAAAATTTCATGTTTGCCACCCCGATTTATTATGCGCCGGAATGTTTCGATGGAAAGGTAAAGTGCTTTGTTTATAATAAATTTTAAATTTTCATTCAAAATCAGCTAGTTAATATTTATTTTTAAAAGAAAAAAAGGTTAGATTGGTTATTTTTTCTCGCGAAATCCTAATTCATGCCTAATTTTGTAATTTTTTAAATTTGGTTAAGAAAAATACCAATTGATAAAGTATTCTCCTTAAAAATTACTTTATAAAATATAATTGATTTGGCGTGAATGTAAAATAATAAATGATATTTTATTTATTAATTAGTCACCCACGACGAAAATGGACATTTGGTCGGCCGGAATTGTGATATACGAGATTATCATTGCGAGCAAATATTTTCCCAGCTCAACATATGAAATGAGTGAGGACATAAAGGTAGCTTGGGATTTTGAATAATGACCTGAAAAATTAATAAAAAAAAATAAAATTCTTAAAATTTCTATAAAGTCTTTTCAATTTAGCAATTGTTACAATCTTTTTTAAGGGATTGACAAAGACAAAGATTGCCAAGATTGCTGATCTCTACCGATATTCCCAGTTTATTGTGAACAGGAATGGGAGAGTGGTGATTGAAGGGGAACAGAAAGCCTTGACGGAAATCCAAATGTCCAGTTGGATGAGGGATTATTTGCCGGCATTTGTCACCATTTTGGACATGTGGCACACCTACGATTTGCCAGAAGTTGCGTATCTTTTAAAGGTGAAAATAAAGCAGAAAATAGGGATTTGACAAATCGCAGAATGAATAGTTAATGAGTTGAAAATGGCACATAAAACCCGGGAAAATGGATAACAGGAGATAACGAAAATAATTGAGTGGCCTGATTATAATTAACCCTAGCCCCTAAAAGCTGTATAAAAGCTGTTTCAGAAATAATGGAATTGATCAAAAAATACAACAATAAAAAATAAAAATTAACTAAGCATGGATATATTAAAAAATATATTTAGGTGATTAAAAATAAATTGATAGTTTTAGTAGAAGAAAATCAAATAAATTCTATAGATCATATTGAATAAACTTAAATAACGATTAGCAAAAAATAAAATAGCCCACAGTTATCCAGATTTCAATTACATCAAATAGTTTTTATGCCAAAAAACAGCGTTTATTGTAGAATATGCTAAGCACTGATCCTGTCCAGCGTATGAGCGTAAGAGGTATTATGGACTATCTGGCCGGGCAATGTAGACCTACAGAAGCTGTGGAAAGCGATTGTTTTTGCCGAGATTGCAGGTAAATTATATGTTCTNATGATCAACAATTGCTCGTTCTGCGGTTTTCCCCAAATTTTTATGTTCACCGCATGCTTCGCAAAAAAAATGACTGTTGCCTTTGCTGCTGGCTTTAATGTGGTCTTTTTCAT
Organism: Rotylenchulus reniformis; assembly: GCA_001026735.1. Lineage (NCBI taxonomy): Eukaryota > Metazoa > Nematoda > Chromadorea > Rhabditida > Hoplolaimidae > Rotylenchulus > Rotylenchulus reniformis. Next base: position 22,179 of record LDKF01001368.1, read on the forward strand.
ATTTTATGATGTATTGTTGTTGGAATTTGGAATTGCCGCCACCAGGTTTTTGATGAGAATATTTCCGTTTTCTCGGTGATTTGATCTGATCACTGTCGCTGTCTTCAATTTCACTTACTACTTCATCCGCTGTGGAATATTCATCGCCTTCCAAATTTAATGAAGTCGAACTTGTTGGGTTTTCTCGTTCTCCACGGAGAGTTTTGGAAAAGAAATTTTTAATATTCATTAGCTAAAAATTTTTTCGAATTAAATTGATTTAAAATTTGCGTGCAAAAATTGAAAACCGAGTCGAAAGGTAAAGTGTGTTAAGCTGTTAAGTACACATGGAAATTTTAAAATTGATCATACGTGCTTAAAAATAGACCAAATGGCTGAAATAGCGGTAAATTTAAAAATATTATGAACCGATGCCTTTAAAATACAATTCTTAAGGTATTTTGACCCATTTTTATGGCAAAATTTTAATTTTTAGGAAAAAAGTCAAAATCCCGGAATTTCCCGGCATCGAAAGAAAACCCGGAAAAAACCGGGCATGGACCCCCTTTTCCCGGCAAATGCCGGGTTTTCCCGGCAAAATCGCCACCCTGCTAAGCATGGATATATTAAAAAATATATTTAGATGATTAAAAATAAATTGCTAGTTTTAGTACTAGTAGAAGTACTTATAAAATCAAATAAATTCTATAGATCATATCGAATAATCCTAAATAACGATTAGCAAAAAATAAAATAGCCAACTGTTGTCAAGGTTCAATTACATCAAATAGTTTTTATGCCAAAAAACAGCGTTTATTGTAGAATATGCTAAGCACTGATCCTGTCCAGCGTATGAGCGTAAGAGGTATTATGGACTATCTGGCCGGGCAATGTAGACCTACAGAAGCTGTGGAAAGCGATTGTTTTTGCCGAGATTGCAGGTAAATTATATGTTCTAATATAAGAGTTATTGGTCCATAAAAATCATGAGTATTTATTAGAAAATGTTAATAATTATGTAGTGGATTTTAGAAACTAAAAAGGCAAATAATTCCATACTTAAAACGGTGGCGCTAAAAATTTTGCTGAGTTTAAATTAAACAAAAAAAACCATCTTTCTTTGTTTAGTATGCAATCTTATTGGGATTAGATAAAAAATTATTTATTTATTTTTTTGGTAAAATCAAACCTTGAAGATATTGCATCCCATTATTTGGCATCGCCACAACCACAACACTCAAAATTTGGTTGGATGCCGAAATTGGGCTCCAAAGGCTTCTTAGCCGAGAACGTGATTACATCCAACAACTTCGGCAACTCCGAGCAATGTTGCCTGCGGTGGAACGGCGCCAAAAAAAGATTTTGAAAATATTCGCAAAACGTAAACAAATTTGCGATGTAAGTGCTTGAATGGGGAGGACATCAGGAGCTGAATAATGATAACTAGGGTTGGCACTTTTAGGGAATTTCCCTAAGCCAAAATAGGGACCTATTAGGGAGCAAAAAAGGGCCCAAATAGGGAGAAAATAGGGAGCTATCTAGCGAAAATAGGCAAAAATAGGGAAATTTTTTTCCCCAAAATATGACCTAAAAATTCAAAAAAATTTCTAAAAAGGCATAGTAAGCCTTTTTAAAACCAAATTAACCATATCTTGAGATGTTTTCAATATAAAAATTGAAGATTCATACAATATAAAATTTAAAAAAATTAAAAAAGTTTTTTGAATTTTTCAAAAATTTGTGAAAAAATTTTGAANCTTGAATGGGGAGGACATCAGGAGCTGAATAATGATAACTAGGGTTGGCACTTTTAGGGAATTTCCCTAAGCCAAAATAGGGACCTATTAGGGAGCAAAAAAGGGCCCAAATAGGGAGAAAATAGGGAGCTATCTAGCGAAAATAGGCAAAAATAGGGAAATTTTTTTCCCCAAAATATGACCTAAAAATTCAAAAAATTTTCTAAAAAGGCATAGTAAGCCTTTTTAAAACCAAATTAACCATATCTTGAGATGTTTTCAATATAAAAATTGAAGATTCATACCATATAAAATTAAAAAAAATTAAAAAAGTTTTTTGAATTTTTCAAAAATTTGTGAAAAAATTTTGAAAAATTTTTAGAAAAAAACTAAAATTTTTCCAAAAAATTTTCGGAAAAAACTAAAAATTTTTCCAAAAATCTGAAATTTTCGGGTTTTATTGCATTTTTGTGAAGAATTTCTTAAAAAATAAGCCAAAATAGGGAGAAAATAGGGAAAAAATGGCGAAATAGGGAAAAATTTAGCCGCGCTTACAGAAATAGGGAAAATAGGGAAAAAAAAGTCCATCAAAATACGTTTAAATATGTCTAAAAACGCGTTTCTGAGCGTTTCCCTACGTTTCCATGTCTTAAAAAAATAGGGAATTCCCTAAAAGTGCCAACCCTAATGATAACAAATTGTAACGAAACTAGATTATGAAGATGATTTTAATTTATTCTAAAAGCATAATTGTTATTAATAGCAGATAGTGTGCGTCACGTGGTATATTAATTAAAATATAATTATTATTCTCTGTTTTCAATTAAATATTCCTTCTAAATTTGTTGTTGACTTGTATATTTGATCAAAATTCAACATTTGGCCCACACACTTTCAGAATTGATCAATGTTAATCACAGCTTAATCATTCTGCCTATTAATGAATAAATTTTTACCATCAATTTTTATTTTTCGTCCACCACCACGTGTTTCCTTCCGAGATATATCAATTAAAGTTCTTTTTTATTTATGTTTATTTAATCAATAAATTAATAAATATTAATATTTTAGATGTACATATTGATTATTTTTTTATTTTTTGCTGCCATAGGACATGGAAAGAAATTAATTCTTGAAATGTCACCAAGTTTGGTCAATCACGATTTATTCAGGTCATTATTGTCAAAAATATTTCAATTCAAAATAAATTAGAAAATTATAAATTATTATTTATTTATTTATTTATTTTATTTGCTAGTAATTTATTATTAAAAATTATAATGATAGAATAAATATTGAATTCTATTAAATAATTATTCAACTTTTAAAGAAACTTTTAGAAATTTTTTTATTTAATTTTCTATTTTAATTAAGCTACATTGCTGAGGTTTATTGTGTGGAACTGCCAAATCCAGAGATTGATAAACGTTGGATCTATAAAAGTGTTAGTCGGAATCTGGAATCGCACACTTTCGTTATGGATGATGCATCTTGGGAAATGGTCATTTTTAATGTTGGCGATTTTGTCTGCGAAAGGTACGGCGTCGAAATAAAAATTTACAAATGGATGTTGGGCATTGCGGATATGCCGATCTACCCAATAATAATGCCATGGGTAAAATATAAATCATTTTATTGTTATTAATATAATTGGAGTGTGAATAGGATAATAGTAATGCTTAATGTAGAATGCACATTATCGGTATAATTGTGCCGAATTTTTAAAGATTCATTTTCGATTCCAGATTTATTTTTGTTACCTTATTGTTTATGATATCAAAAATATAATTTAAAACCCAAATAAATATGCCAAAAATTTTTAGGAATTTTTATTTGATATTTATTGGCATTGATTTTTAATTAATATAAAAAATCAATGTAAAATTACTGTCTATAAATCAGCATAAAAAATTAAAAAATTATTCCAGTTATGATTGATAATTTTTGAAAATAACAATAATAATAATAACTAGGTGAAAAAATGTTCATTTATATTTAGCCAACCATTTACCATAAAGAATTTAAACCTGATTCGCCACTGGTCACCGATTTTCGACACCATTTTCTGTTAGAAATCACACCAATGCTTAATGCAAAAGCTTATTATGAAATTGAAGTGATTTGTCACGAAAATTCTGAAAATCTGAGCCTGTTAGAAATCAGGCATGAAATGTGTTTTGGAGGATGTTCACAGATGGTGGTGATGGATCCGGAGAAGTGTGTACGGAAAGAATACGATATTCTGGTAGGGAGATGGGCATACCGAAAACAGCAGGTGGGCAAATGGTTTATTGAATATATTAATTCTAAAAAATCGAAAATTATTTAATTTTGAATTATTTAAAAAAAATAATATTGCACAATAATCTTAGCAAAGATTTAGCACCATTTTTACGAATTAATAATAAAACTGTTCTGAGAAAATATCTAAAAAACACCAAATTTTATTTGGAAAGGATATTCTTATAGTTATTTTTGCTAATAAGTAAGTACCAAATGTAGTGAAAAAATCAATCTAATATAATTTTTTATTAAAATTTGACTTCATTTACTATTGGTACTGAATATGTATTTAGCAAAATAGATTTCTCATAATTGAGTAAAGAGAGCTTCTTTTTGGAGAAATTATAACATAAATAATAATTAATAAGCATTTTCTTAAGAAACACAAAACTCTTCACAAAGAAGGTGGCAGTTACAATTCTAAAATTTTCATAGAAGATGGAGAAAAACACATTATTCACTATGCTCTTTGAGTGCTCAAATGATGATCATTTTGATTAGATTAGTAGTCATTCAGTTGTTTGTTTTTTTATTTACTTCTTGTTGTATAAATTGTTAAATTTAGAATTATTTTTATAAACTAACACTCTAATTTTAATTTTGGGGGAACAAATAATTTATGCCGATTTTATTAATGTTTTCAACCGAAACAGAAATTTCATAGCTCAACATAACTAACTCTTCTGACTTCATTTACTATTGGAATTGAATACTATTTGGCAAAACAGATTTCTCATAAATGAATAAAAAGAGGTTCTTTTTGGAGAAATATAACATAAATAATAATTAACGAATGGAAATGTCAAAAATTTTGTATTTTTAAAGAAAGAAAACTTGTTCATACCAACACTATGGACATATTGAAAAGGTGTGTTCTAAAGGGGACTCAAATTATTGAAGCGGCGAAAATTGCTTTTCACTGCCACCAAATAATGACATGCTTGTTGGTCCATCCATTTCAACATTTTTGACACATTTAATGCTCATTGTCAACAATGAACGTTTGAACTTTCGTGACTTTATTATAGAAATATCGGAAAATTTTTTTTATATATTTTTAAAAAATAGCAAGAAAGAGATATTTTTATTACAAAATTATTTTTAGAAAAATTTTGTTCCGAAATAGAAATACTAACCTGGCATTGTTTCTGGATTGTTGAGGTTAATTCATTTTTATATTCCAAAAACTTTTATTTGGCAAAATTACGAAAGAAAAGGTTAGTTTTCCCGAGGGATTTTTCGAGGGACAATGAACATTTGAACAGACTTTCCCTCAGCCAGCTCAAATTTATTCAATTTAATTTCTTTCTTCCTAGGAATTAGTCGAAAATAATGTTATCTGCCTCAATTTTTATAATCAATAAAATATTATTTAAAAATGAGTTAAAAATGGAAAAAATGATTATAAAAATATAAATAATTTTTATGAGAAAATCCTTTAATACTAAATTAATTATTAATTTATTTTATTTATATTTACTAATCAGCCCCATTTTTTCTAAATATCTCCCATTCTTATTTTTTGAGCATTTTCAAATGTCAAAACAATCACCAAATTGATTTATTTTTGCCCTGGTCCTCCAATTATACCGACAAAAAGCATTATATTATTGGTTTGGCTTTTCCGTTGTTCTGCTAAAAATGCGGCTCAGAATGGCGGTAAGTGATGCATTTTTGTTTCGCTAAATTATTTAAATTTTATTTTTATATAAGTTTTTTGTTTTATTGACATCAATATATTTTCGTTCTTTATTAAACAATTTATTTTTAATATTTTCCACTTAACTTAAAATGCATTCAATTCTATTTTTAGAAGGATTTTTTGGAGTCCTCAAGATTTGCCAACTTTTCTCGGATTTTTTGACCAATTTTCCCACGCCGATATTGAGACCATAGACATTTATTTCGCCCCAAATGCTGAGGGAGCGGGTCTCCAATTATTTATAGTGAAATCTTTGCATAATTTTGAGCAAATAAAAGGGTATATATTCGCGTTCAAAATGCCCCATTTTTACACCAGAATTATTTTTATTTAGTCAATTTTTAATCAAAAATACATTCTATGTTGCATATGATTTGTTGAAAAGTTTGATTCATTTTTTTTTACATTTCAACATTTATTTTTGTAGTTAACACTTTAAACCTTCAAAACTTAAAAATTGTTTATTTTCAAAAAACATCGCTTTAAGTAATTGGCCCTCTCAGTTCTCGGTTCGTCTGCGAAATTGCGTGCCCTAAAATGGCCATTTCCGGATGTCAAAAGCATCCATCCATCGGTGGAAATATTTCTCGAGAGAAAAGTGCCTTTCGCGAGTAAAAGTCAAAGTCATTGAGTCAATTCAAAGGGAATGGGCCAATAAAAAAAATTGGCCAATTTCTAAAAGATCAAATTCTATTAATTCTTGGCGAAATATTACTTAATAAATAAATAAAAATAAATATACTAATATTATAAAACTATAAAATATTTGATTTAAAAAAACAAAATGATGCCAAACAGCTTTATCTTTACGTAAATTATATTTTGATTTTTATCAAAAAAAATTATATTTTGATAATTTTCTATGACAAAATTATATTTTGATAATTTTTCCATGAGATTCACCAAAAAACAAGTTGAGCAATAAATTTGTGGATCCAATCAAAAATGCTGTCCAGATGTCGTCGTTTTGAAAATTTATTGCTCTGAAATTGCTCTCAATCGAGAATGAAATATTTTGGAATAAAATTCCGAAAAATTGGCTCTTTCGGATCATAAATTTCACCAAAATAAAAATAAAATAAATTTGCAATTTAAAATGGCTCCATTAATTCGGACTGTACGTTTATTTGAGAATTTTAATAATTATATAATAATTTATTGTTTTTATTTATTGTTTTTAGCTCGATAAGGATCGCCAAATGCGACTCCGTGCCTTCATCAACAGACAATCTAAGAAGGTTTTAAATAATGAAATATATTATTTTTTTATTTTAAGCTTTTTAAAATAAAATTAGCCAAAAACTTATATAGTAATCCAACAATATTTGTGATCCAGTAATATTAACTCTAAATTATAAATTAATTGAATAATTTATTTATTTATTTTATTTATTATTTTTATTTATTAAGGCCACCTCCGCTGCTGTGCACATCTGCATGTTGCTGGGTGTCACCATGTACACGATTTTCGGGGCTCTGATTATGCAGAAAATCGAATCTCACCAAGTCCAAAAGCACAAACTCCAATTCCACCAGCACCACCATCAGCAGCAACAACAACAACATTCTGTCAGCAAACGAATGATGGCAATGGAACAAGAACAATTGGGTCCAAAATTTGTTGAAAATTAATTATTTTCCTTTATAATAAATGATTATTGCAATAAATATTTTTAATTTAATTATTATATATGAATTATATTTAAAAATTTTTCACCCAAATGGTGAAACTTAGCAGTAAATTCATTTTCAGAGAGATTCAAACGATTTGCTCCGTCTGAACGGTCCCAACATCAAATTCGGCACAGCGGGAAACTCAACCAACAAAATGACTGTCTTGGCCCAATTATAAAGGTTAAATTGGCAATAAATAAATTTCTTGATTTTACTAAAAATAATTCCATATTTTAATAATTTTTAATAATTTAGGCGCTGAAAACTTCAAAATGCAATGATAGTGCCTTGCGACAGTTGGAGCATTGTTATCGGTTTCTTACAGAGCGAGACTTACAGAGGGAAGAGGCCCATTTGGAAGGCAAAAATAATAAAATATATTTTTATTTTATGGTACAAATTTTTTATGGTTAAAAAATTCTAGAAGATTGGTTAAATTTTTCACCTGAATTGATAGTATTTAGTATTTACACAAATTCAAGCAATTTTCAGAAAGACAGCCCTTACGCTTCGGATGGTCATTCACGGATTCGGTGCTTTTTTGCTTCACTGTCATCACAACAATTGGCGAACATTTATTTATTTTTTTAAAATATTTTTATTTTTTAGGTTACGGAAATGTGGCACCGAAAACATTTTTTGGTCAATTATTTTGCATTGGTTATGCACTTATAGGTAAGTACACTGGGCCGAAAATATTTGTAAATTTATTTTTTGCTGATAAATTACTCTTTTTAAAAGTATATACTTTAACGTGAAAATTCTTCAAATATTACATATATATTAAATTTGAATTTTAGGCATTCCATTCACTTTGCTGGCTATTGCCGACTTGGGTAAATTTTTGTCCGAAACTTTGGAAGGCTGGGAGCAAACGTTTCATCGCATCAAAAAGTGCGAATTATTATAAAATAAATAAATTTTAATTTTTTAAAGGAAAGTCAAACGAATCTGGCGTGAATTTCGCGGTGCAGGCCGACCTAAAATCAGTTTTATTTCACTAATTAGCGCCCAAAACAATTGCATAATTGATCCGAACAACAACAATCCGGGACTGTTACAACGAATGCAATCGTGGCGAGGGGTGGGCCCAAATTTCAGAAATCAATTTACTGAAAACAATTTCATTTATTTGTAAATTCATTAATAATAACTCTGGCGAAATTGCCTCAAAACATGCTTTTTGACAAAATAGACAACTTCGTAAATTTTCGGCAGACCCATATTCGACCCCCCCCCCCTGCCGAGATATGAATCGTGGCGAGGGGTAGGCAAAATTCTAGAAAATTTATATTTTTAATTTAGCTAACAAATATTACTTAGGGTGTTACATAAGTTCTGTCCCTCATTCTTCGAGGCGTTTTAAAAAATTCATAACTTTGGTATTTATCCATCAATTTTCTTGAACTTTTTTTTAATTTTATAGCAAGTTCTTCTCTTTCATTTTAGTGAGAAAAATCGATTTTAATTTAGCATTTAGAGAAGTTTATGATTTTTACTTTATAGGCTCTAAATTGAAATTTGACCCTATTTTTTTCTATGGTCTTTTGCTGAATTATTCTGGAAAGATAGGAATCTAAATTCTGCTAAAAAAATAGTTCAAATGACCCTCTTAAAAAATGCATAAAAAAGAAAAATTGTAGAAATTTAAACCAAGACTAATATGGGGTCTCCAAAAGCACCTATAAATCAGGGCAATTTCTTGGGTCAAAATGAGAATTTCAACTGTGAGAGTTTTTCAATTGCTAAAATCATTTTGATTCTACATATAAGTAGTATTATGCCGAATTATATAGGTCATATAATTCGAAAATTTAATTTTCCTTGCTAGTTTTGGTCAGTTTCCTGAAAGATGGTTATTTGTATGATAGGCTCAAAATCGATGTTTAAAAAGAACGCCTTGGAAAAAAATTTAAAATTTTCGCTGGGAAGCTCATTTTTACCCATATCAGCAAATTGTGCTCTATCTGAATACCTTTTGAATGGTTCTCTAGCCCTTTTTATGGTTGAGAAAAACTTGGTACAACATGACCATGTCAAAAATGATCTCTGGTTATATTTTGCCTCCAAACTCCCATGAATTTTAAGCAATAGGCATTGTCCTCCTCCCCCAAAAATAACAACCTATCATCGATCATAATATGGATATTTCGAGAATTGATTGTATTCAATTTGATTTTTAAAAAAATATTTTTATGACATCAGTGAAAAAGGGAAAGAACTTAGGTTACAGCCTAAGTATTTTTATAAGAATTACATGTGATGTTAAACATTAAAAAAAGTTTGAAAATAATTTTGTTTCTTCCTTAAGAGATCTAATCTCGGCAATCAGCAAACATGTGAAAGCAATCCAATTGAGGAAAATTTGCTGGACAGAGCGGAAAAGGGCGAATTAATCTCGAATGGAGATACGCAAATTGTGGGCAATCACTTTTTTTTCATTTTTAATTTAAACCTCATTTAAAATATAAAAATTATTTATTGCTTCCAAATATCTTGTTAAATAAAAAATATTTTTGCAGAACCTAAATTATTTTTTTCTCAATTTTAACACACACTATTGAATATGAATTTTTAAATTTACAAATGGACATTTAAATAATTTTTGTGACATGCATGTATAGTTCGTTTTTGATCAAATCTGCATAATCTCTATGATATGTTCCATTATTCCACAACATTTTCAGTAGTTATCATTTTTTCGATAATTTTTTTCAAATTTTCTGTTCAGGATCGCCCACCAATCGACGATGATACCAAAAGTGAGGCGAATGTGCCCTTCGAACGGTCCCAGGCCATTCCGTTGCTGATCCTGTTCATCATTTATGTGTTTTCTGGGGCTCTTCTGCTCACTTCTTACGAGCCTGACATGAATTTCTTCAAAGTAAATCGCCTTAATTTTATTGTTTTTTCTTAAATTATTTTGTTTATTTAGGCAATTTATTTCAACTTCGTTTCGCTTACTTCAATCGGATTGGGTGATGTTGTACCGCAAAGGTAAAAATTATATTTGGATATTGGACATGAACGTATAATATCGGGTCCAGTTAACAGCAAATCTAGATAGAATGCAAATCTAGATAGGGTATTACATAAGTTTTGAGCCCTCTTCACAGAGGAATTTAAAAAAAATCATAACTAATATCATTTTTCCATCAATTCTTTTATTCTCTTTTTTTAAAAATAGGCTAAAATGACCTCTTTCATTTCTATAAGAAAATTAGTTTAAGTTCATTCAAGCTAAAAATCTTCTTCAGATTATGCTTTATCTTTTGATTTGGTTCTATAGCCGCTTCTAATGTGGATAAAAACCTATCAAAAATGACCTTAATTTGTATTTTGCTTCTAAATCTTCTAAATTTTGCGCCTAGATCATTGATTTTTTGTCCAATGATAACAACATATTATTGGTCATAATAGTGGATTCTTCAATGGTTAATTGAGTTTAATTGATTTAAAAAAAATATTTTTATAATTTCATTGAGGAGGGCTCAAAACTTATATAACACCCTAAATAATTTCAATATGAATTTCTAATTAATGGATCTTATTAAATTTAGCTTTTAGCAACCCCTATTATTACAAAACATTTTTTCATTTTAGTGAGACCTATATGGCTCTTACACTTTTGTACATTGCTGTCGGTTTGGCATTGACCACAATTGCTGTAGAAATTGCAGCCGATTACCTGAAGAAGCTGCACTATTTCGGCCGAAAAATTGAAAATGTCGGGAACGTGGCGATCTGGTTTGGCAGCAAACGGTTGGTTAATTTTTAGGAAATTTCGGTAATTTTGCTTTTTAATATTAATTGCCTATGTGATCTATGAAATCCTAACCCTTAAAAATATTATTTATGATGGAAAAACAAATTCGGATGCAATGTTAATAATCGCGAAATTGATTGCGAAAAATATTTAATAATATATATTATTTATTTTTTTAGTCTTACTGTCAAGCAATTGGTGAGGAATTTGGGCGACCAATTCAACTTGCCGCTTACCCAAATCAAATCGTTGAATTTGGACGAATTTGTCGACAATGCGATCAAAGTGGAGGAGGGCGAGTTGGAGACATTGCGAGTAAATTTTGATTATTTTAAATTTATTATTATTTGTTTTTGAATTTTCAAATTTAAGGCCCCTCCTTTTGAACCACCAAAAGAGGAAGAGCTGAACTACGCGGATGACGATGCCGTGATTGGTAATTTATCATTTATCAATGAATATAAAGTAAAATTAACAGTAAATATTTTATGTTATTAAATGTAGTGATTGGAAAAGAAAAATTCCTCCATTTGATTTTATAGCGAATTTTTATTATTAAGAAGAATTATTAAGGGTAAATCAATTTTGTATAAATAATCAAAATGATATTATTTGGGAAGAAATACTAAAATTTAGATTTTTTTATATGGAAACCCTTTTCAGAATGGATACCGCAAAAGACACCACCTAGTAGCTTTTCTTCATCAGCATCCGAACTAGAGCCTGAACCCAAACCAGATCCTGAACCAGAATCAGAGCCAGAATCAGTGCCAGAACCCGAACCCGAGCCAGAGCCCGAACCAGATCCTGAACCAGAACCCGAGCCAGAACCCGAACCGGAACCCGAGCNGATGTCAGAAGAGGAAACTATGGCTTTGGATCTGGTAGAAATTGACGAAGTTGAATCACTCAAAGCACCAACAAGCGGTCGAAATTTATTTTGGAAAAACGAAATTTTTATATCGATATAAAAATTTGAATTTTGCATAATTTAGTTGAATCATCCGAGCGCAGGAAATCCCACAATTACAGTGAGGAAGCATGGCGGCGTTATTTGGAATACCAAAAGGCATTGTTTAGGAAAAAAGGGGAAATAAATTATAAATACATTATTTATGTATTAATAAATAATACTTTTTGAAAAATCATTAAACAAATTTATATTTAAATTCAGCAATGGAAAAAATTCCGTCACACTCAAACGACTGGAATCAGGTTGGCAAAAATAAAAAATAAAATTTTGTTAAAATTCATAATTAGTTTTTAGCAATGTGGACATTCCACATGCAATTTCCAAAAGCCCACTGAACAGTCCCAGACCAAGCTCTTCCATGGATAAGGGTGACATCCCTTCCAATCAGGTGATCGAGAAGCATTATTGCAAAGAAAAAACATAAGCTAAATCTTTTAATTTCTCTTTAAATAAAAAAACTAAAAAATATTAATAAATAAATTAAAAAATATTTTAAAACAGAATGCTCGTCAACTGTCATTGATTCCGCGCAAGCAAAAGGATATCATGAGTGGAACTTCGACCCAATCATCTATTGATTCTAAAAAATCACCGACCAGCAGAAAAACAAAGAAATGAGTCGATATTTTAAATTGGTTTCTAAATTATCACAAACCTATAAGATGGATAAAGGTTTAAAATCAAAAAATATATAACTATGTGTACAACTTTTGTGTTTTTGATTTGAACAAATGCTTACCTATATTATTTTACATAAAATGTATTATGATTTTGAAGCTGTAAAACGTATAATAATAATAATTGCGCTTATTAATAATTTTTGTCTATACAATAGGAGCATTTTTCATCCCTGCATATCAATAATACCCTAATCTTATTAGTCATATTAGGTCTAAGGTCTGATTAATGTGGATAAAACATTGCCATGAAATTGGAAAATGATAATCTCAAAAATGGTTGGAAATTAATTTGATTTATTGGTTGAAAAATAATGGGATTGAAATATTTGAAATTCGGGATTCGTCTCGAATTTGGGATCGGGTTAGTCATTTCGTGATTTTGATCCCGATTCTCGCCGATCCCGAAACATCTGCTGGATCTCGGCCGGGATCATAATTGATTGGCTCCTTATTTATCCTTATTTAGAAAAAAATTAATTTTATGTTATAGCTGCATTTCTGCATTTATTGTTTTAAAAATCTTATGAATTTTATAAATATTGTAAAATAGATAAGTAAATTAGCGGTAAGTCATGGTTGGCATCCAGGTGTAAGTAAGCTTTAAAGAAGATGTACTTAATATTTGCATATCTTTTTAAATTTATTCTATGGAATAATGATCTTTTTATCAACATCTCCATTAAACCGACATTTATTTACTGTAAAAACAATAATTTAATTTTGAAACATGAGCTCAAAAGAAGACTAGCAGATATTTTGTATTATGGGCGGGACAACGAATTAATTGCGTCAAAAAATTCGTCATCTAGAACTTTTGATATTTTAAATTGTATTCTTCATTTTTGCCAGTATTTCAAATGATTTTTTCCATCCCTTTGACCTCTTTCCCATCTTCGGGATTCGATTTGTTCTTGCTAAATTTGGCCCACTTTTTGCTGACCTTTTTGGCCATTTTCTCCACTTCATTCTTCATTTTCTCAATTTTGATTTTTTTGTTTTCCAATCAAAAATTGGACTGACGGTACCTAAAATGCACCCCCTACGAATGGCATTTTTGGCGAAATTTTAGAAAATTTTAGTGAAAAATTTTAAATTTTAATAGTGAAATTTCCCAAAAACTTTAAATTTTTGCTCTAAAATGTCAAAACATCGCAAGCAACATACTTCATCCATTTTCACCATTTTCATTTTTCGAAAAAAAAATATTTTGAAAACTTTTAATTATAATTTTTTTGAAAAAGCTGGTTCCGGTCAGTTCCGGTCCCGGTCCCAGTTGGAAAACCTGGTCTTCCTGGTAACGGGCAAGGGGGGGGTTCCTTTTTTCAAGGTTTTTGCTAAAAGTCCCGGTCCTTGGCACACTAATCTTAACATAATTTAACAAATAACTCATTGCAAAAACTCTTTAGTGTCCATTTATACTTCAAAATATTGAATCTATCCAATTGCAATTGAGAGAAATATGTCCATGCCAGACTGAGTTAAAAAAAAATTATCGACACGAATACTTAGAGACAAGGGATAGAGGAAAAGGTAGGTAATATTATTTTGAGGAAAAGATCGAAAGAAATGTGAGAGATAAAGGAAAATTTTTAGCTTCGAAAACTTTTCTAGCATCAATTAAAGGCTCTCATCAGTCTGCCATTTTTCTGTTCCTATTTTAATTCGTTTGATCCTATTGTTAAAAAATCTTTTGATGTATGAATAAAAATTAACATTTATAATTAGAATTAATTCAATTTAATCTTTATCCAAAAACTTTGATCTTAGATATATTACCAAGAAAGTAATCGCATTTATGCATTGCCAATTGAAATCGTATGAGTTTGAAATCACAACATTTCATGTAGACTACTACGCTATGCCAGTGTGGTCCTTATTTCTGCCAAAATTGCAAAAGATTTCCGGATGTTTTCCATCCCCTTGACACTTTTTTCATCTTCGGGATTGGTTTTAGGTTTGGTAAAGTCGGCCCATTTTTTGGTGCCTTTTTTGACAAATTTGCCCATTACAGTCTTCATTTCCTCCATTTTGCCTTTTTGCTTTTCATTCTGACTTATTTGCTCATTCATTTCCTTTCGATCCTTTGCGATTTTCATGAATTTTCTGATTTCATGATACAAACTGTTTACCAACCATTTACTAAATAAAAGTGCATTCTTCTTATCTTTCTTTATGTTTTTGCAGATTTCTGCAAATTTTTGCACATTTTTCCGCATGGCGTTTAATGCCTTCATTTCCTCTCGTTTTTCGTCCAAATCATTTATATTCTCCTTCAAATTTTCGACAATTTCCATGATCCCATAATTTACATGAAATTCATCCAATTCTTCCATTTCTTGGACATATTTCTTTAACAGTTCGGTCCCAACGATGTCCCTGGTCAGCCAGTCCTCCAAATCATCCAGCTCCTGGTCCATTTTCCCGACCAAATGCCATAGATCGAATTCCCGTTCAATCCGGGATGGCACACTTTTTACGAAAATTCCAAATTTCTCCACATACATTCGGACCAAATCCATCCCATAGAAATACCTTTTATCCATTTCATAATATTCCACCATTTCTTTATATTGATCCTCAATGTTAGAAGAAATTCTTTTATTCAAATCAATTTCAATTTTGAAATTTTCTTCATTCCTCTGCAAATATTCCACATATCGTTCTAGTTGTTTTAAATTATAAATTTGATCCATATAGCCTGGATAAAAAATTCATTTAATTATTTTTAATAAGCTATGATATTATTTTAAACAGAAATTTTACTATGTATTGCCTAAATTAGACAGTTGAAAAATAGTTAAAAATGTTTTAAAATTTCTCCTTTGACCTTCTTTTAAAATGGATAAATTTTAATTATGTAAATATACAAAATGTAGCTTACTTTTCTTCTCATCCCAGTCGATTTCAATCACATCTTGGTAATGTAAGAATGCTTCATAAAATGTGAAATTATTTAATGCAATGGCATTTCTGAAATTAAATGTTCTTTATTTATTTTTTCGCTCAATTTACATTTTGCTACTGCACTCTTTGAATCTGCGTTTGAACTTTATTTCGGCCATTTTTTTGGCCTTTTGTATGTCGTTGGCGATCCCCTGGAACTGTGCCAAATATCCATTTTTGTTGCCTTCGTCCAGCAGTTTCTGCATTACGCCGATGCCGAAAATTGCGGCTTTGTGATTTAGTTCACAGTCATAATCCAGGTATCGCACCAGTTGAATTAACATTGGTTCGTCCGCTATGATAATGATATTTTAATCAAT
>LDKF01001370.1:0-24016 GCA_001026735.1 Rotylenchulus reniformis
CTGTACATGCCGTTGCTGGTGGTGAAGATCCAGCAGATCAATGATCAGCTTCGGGTGGACTCGGACGAGTTCAAAGCGATGGCGGACGAGGCATGGGCACAGCTGATCAATGTCCGGGGATCACTGCCCCAGGCGATCATCCGCAAGCGGAGACAGGTGAGGAGATGATCACTGATCAGGGACCGGAAAGGTCTGAAAAGTATGGAAATTATCCAAAATAATGGGGGAGAAAATTAGGGAAAATAGGGACAATGTTAGAGAAAATATGAAAATTCGGGAAAAATGAACAAAATTTGAGTCATTTGAAAAGTGCCAATAATATCTGAATTGTGCCAAAATGACCCAAAATGCCAGAAAATGGTCAAAAAAAACTTGGCCAAAAAATGGGATAAAAATTGGCCAAAATGGCAAAAAATAGAGGAGAGAGTCCGACCAATATGGCGCACAAATCCAAGAAGGAAGCATTGACAATAATTAGCCAAAGATGTGCAAATCGGAACAAATTCATTTCGGGCCAAAAAGTGCCAATAATTGGACCAAAAACATGCAATGACAAAAAAACACACGGATTTTGAGAAGATATGTACTTTATCTGAATGGTAGGACTGATCCAAAATGACATGATATTAATCATAAAAAATTCATTTTTCTGTGAATTTCAAAAATTGATCCAAAAATGTTTAATGTGAAGTTGGTCAAAATTCAAATTTTGCCAAAATTTTCTGCGCAGGCCTACGAGCTGCCCAAGGCGTACCCGCTGCACAACACGTACGCCAAGCAGGACGCATACGTGCACGGACCAACTTGCGCATGCAATGCGCAGAATGTGTGCCCACCGGGGCCGCCAGGGCCCCCGGGGAAGCAGGGCGAGGACGGACTGCCGGGGGCACGAGGGAGTGGAGGGGCGCCCGGACTGCCCGGGGTGGCACCGCCGGTGGCCATCGATACGGTATTCCGGGGTTCGGGGGAATTAGGGCCAGAAAAAGTCTATAAAGTCCAAAAAGGTCTGATAAAGCCTTAAAGTATGAGTAGTACCATTGAAAACTGTCTCTTCTAATCTTCATTCATAAATCTTCGAGATTTCATAAATTTCCCCAACTAAAGCACGCCGGTTGTCGCCTGTGTCCGCATGGGCCGACCGGACCACCGGGGATACCGGGCGAGCCCGGACCCGGAGGGCCAGAAGGCCTTGCGGGACCCCCTGGGCGCAATGGAGAAGATGGACGACCCGGGTACCCAGGGAACCCAGGAATTCCAGGTAAGAACTTTTCAAGACTTTTGTGCAGGCGTCATAGGAAATCGAACCGAACAATTTTTTGGATATATTTGGAGATTTTAGGTGTCCGATCGTTCCGTACAGACTTTCAGGGATTCCCTGTAACTTTCAGGGGAGGCGGGCAAAGCAGGAAAGTTGGGCGAGCCAGGGCCGCCCGGACGAGATGGCGTACGCGGACAAAAGGGCGGACCAGGCCCAAAAGGGGAGGGCGGACCTGCGGGACCGAAGGGACCGGATGGATATCCGGGTCCGGACGGACAGCGCGGCAATGACGGCGCCCCAGGACCCCCTGGACCCACAGGGTAGGCACAAGGATTTCACTTGAAAAATGGATTTTGTTAAGGGTTTAGACCCCCTAAAATTGTCTTAATACAGGTCGAACTCTTAAACTTCCTATTAAGGACCCTCGGGATGCCGGGATCGGACGGTCAGGCTGGAAGCCAGGGAGTGCCCGGAGAGCCGGGAGAGGATGCTCAGGTCTGTCACGCGGAATCCATTCCCCGATTCCCCCGATTCCAAAGTTACTAATTTCCATTTTCTCTGGTCCCAATTTCGAAATTCCACAATTTCCCGATTCACTCCTCCACTTCAGTACTGTCCGTGTCCGCCGCGTAGCCAGGGCGTGGACAAGCCCGGCTACGAGACGGGACCTCCGCCGGTTCCGGTGCCCAAACCCTACGAACAAGCGCCTCCGAAGCCGTACGAAACGAAACCCTATGAAACGAAACCGTACGAACAGCCACCCCCCAAACCGTATGAAACCAAACCGTACGAAGTGCCGCCGCCCAAGCAGAGCGGCGGCTATGACATCAAACCGGCACCCGTGGCACCGCCCGGAGGCTATGAACCGCCGGTGGACGCGGTGAAGGCGGCGCCCATCGAGTCGTATCCAGGTATGTTATAGTGTGGACGAACTGAGGGGATGGCGGAGGAGAATGCAAGGCAGAATGCCATGGTGGAGTAAATGAGGCGAGCAAGTGATCGGATTCAAAACAACTGATCGGAGAGGAAGGAGTGATCAGGATCAAGTGATCCGGCGATCCGATAGAAGGATGGGAGGAGTGTGATTCAATTGTTAGGAATTGATCAGAAAGGAAAAATTGTAATCGGAGAAGGGGCAATGGCCGGATGAAACTGATCGGATAAGGGTATAGTTGAATCTGAGCAAACTTGATCAGATGAGAGGGAAAATCACATAAAATTGATCAAACAGAGTGATCAAGGATTGTAATTGGTCAAAAAATGGTGATCCCGAGGATGTGGGTTGTTGCCATCATTGGATGGATAAATGTGTAATGCCAACACGGTTAACCCTTCCCGGCACTTGCAGCGGTGCAACAGAAGGCGCGTCAGCCGCCGTCACAGGCGCCGCCCGCGGTTGCGGAAGAGGCGCCGCCTGTGCAGCAACGGCCCCCGCAAGCGTCCAACCCGTACCGGAAGCTGGCCGCCTCCTGAGAGGGTCGAAAAATCGGGAAAATCCATAAGATTTTGTCATGATTGTGATCCATTCATATACATATTTGTGTGAGAATAAAGAAAAACACATTGATAAGATATCAACTGCTGATAAGGGGAGGGGGATTACCCTCCTCCTCTAAATTGGGTTTTTTCTTCATCGACAGACTCGAAAATTCGTCAAAATCAACATTTTGAGACGGGTTTGATAAGGATTAACAATTTTAGAAATACGAATTTTATCCCTTAAATTGGAATTCAGAGATCAAAACCCCTAAATTTATGCCTTTTAGGCATTTAAAAATTGTTGTTCGATGGCATTACAATGCCAAAAAATGCTGTGGATTTTATAAAATTGAGTAATTTACGACCACAAAACCCCAATTGATGGTCTTTTGTCCAAAAAACCCTCAACAAAATATCGATCTCACCCAAAATCGAGTTGGTTTTTAGGATTAAAACTCTAAGGCTACTGTAATAAAACTCCAAAATCGAACATCCCCCTACTGAAAAATCCAACTTTAGGTACAAAATTCCAAAAATGAATTATTTTTCCCATTAAATTTTAGTCCAAATTACTGAGCACTTATACTACTGGCCAAGGGTATAGCCAAAGTTTTTCAGGTTTCTCAAAATGTCCCATCCCATTTGGTCCATGTACTGCTTCATTTTCTTATCCATACTTCCATTGCTCGTCGGAGCCGGAAACATCCTGGTGATCAGCCCATCGCTGTCCCCGAGTTTGCTGATGGCCATGGGTCGGATCGCAGACACGCTGGCCGAGACTGGAAGACACAATGTCGTAGGTTTGGGCCAAATAGGTAAAAGGATACCAATGGCCAAAAATGGGACCAAAGTATCAAAAAGAATGGAAATTGTGGATTTAACTCAAAAAATGATCAAAAAGGTAGGAATTGAGCTAAATGGCATCAAATGCCAAAAATAAGAATTGGCCAAAAAACTAGGAAATGGCACAATAAGGGCCAAAATGGCACCAAAATATTTTTGGAACAATAATCGAACAATGAATTATACCAGACTGGCACGGAATTGTCCCCAAATGGCATTCAGGATGAGAGGTATTTTACCATGGAGCTTACGGTCATTTTGAGGTTTATATTTTACAACCATAACATCGGACTACCGTATTTGCAATACCCTTACCGTATACCTTACCAATCATACGGTATCCCCTGGGCAGACCGTGTGGATCCCCGAGATGCGTCCCCTGACCATGAACGGCACGCGGTTGGCCCACCGCGTGGTGCGCACGGAAAACGTGTCGGACGCATTCGAGCGCATGATGCGTGACTCGCCGGAACCCTTCGACGAGGGCGCCCACTCGTTCCGGACCCGGCTGGCCCAGGACGACTCGGTGGCCGAGTGGTGTGAGGGTATGAAGTAGAAACCGAGCCTTGGGTTCGAGTCTCGAAAAATGCTCAAATATTTCGAGACCGGTTTGAATGGAAAATTCTCGTAAAATCTATGTAGAACAATTTCACTCTTATCCGGTCTCAAATATTAATAAAAAAGATGGGCCAAAGGGATAAAAGTAATATGGGTACTTGTCGGGCTTACATACCCTCGTACCCCCACTAGATCCGCCCCGGATATAATTTTTGACGCTCAGAAAGTGACGTCAAATGATGCAATACGTTAAAATGGACGTCAGAATCGGATTCAGCGTAAAATACTCCTTGAGGTAAAATTATAAAAAAAATCAAAGAATATCGGAGACACAAACTCGGCAAGTACCGTCCCATGGATGTTCGGAGAGGTAGTCGTGGCCAAATGGCTAAGAATACCGATTTGGACCCTTAGCATGGAATCTGGCTCAAACCCCCTAACTCTACCTTTTTCTATTTAAGCCCGTCTGTAGCAAGAGTCCCGAATTTGATTCAGACCTGAGCTTCGACTTTCAGCCCTTCTGAAGCGCAAAGATGAGTTGGACGCATTGCACTCGGCCAAGTTCGACCTGGTGCTGTACAACCTGGTGGAACTGTGCTTGGTCGGCGTCGCCCACCACCTGGACATCCCACGGCACATCTGGGTCAGCACCGGCCCGATGCCGGACCCGTTCAACTGGTTTTTCGGTGATTAACCCAAAATAAAATATGTTTGGGAATTTGGCAAAAGACCGCGTTTCGCTAGCAGAAAAGATAAAAAGTGATGAAACACAGGGGTATAGGCTAAATGACGAGTAAGTGATCGAATTTTTCATATTTTTCTATCAAAATGATGTCCTAAGGGGGGGGGGAATATTCTGCAAAAAATGCCCTAGAAAGAGACACTTTTTGGGTGATTTTTTATTTTTGAAAAGTCCTAAACCTCGACAGGCATTCCCCAGCCCCTGAGCATTGTGCCGACCCTGCAAAGCGGGTCCCTGGTCGGGCCCCGGATGGGTCCCTGGGAGAGGGTGCTGAACATCTGGGAGTACTGCTTGGCCTCGGTGGCCCAGTGGCGTCTGTTCCGTGCGGTAAAATTATTTTTAGGATTTTGCAAAAACCTAAACTTTTTTTGTTTTCCTCAGGAAAATTCCGCCTTTCGCCGGCACATTTCCCCGGACTTCCCTGCCCTTGAAGAACTCGCCTCGACCCGAGTGGATTTGGCCTTTGTTTACGGGGATCAGTTTGTTGGCCCGGCACTGCCCACGCTGGCCAAGGTCTGAGCAAAAGTGGATAAGGCCAAAAACAGCAAAAATGGTTCAAATTGGTTTAAATTGACAAAATAATTCAAAGTAGCCCGAAAATGATATTAAATTGACAAAATGGCAGTGGTACAAATACAGTTCAAAATTAATTTAATAATAAAACCCTATTTGACAATTCCCCCATTGAAAGGTGATCAACATCGGTGGCCTGGGCGTAAGCAAGACTGCGAAACCGTTGGATCCGGTAAGAAAATTTAACTTTTTTTTTAAATTTATGTAGAATTCTTGAACTCATTCGAATCCTTTGAGGGCGGTCGAACTTAATTCGAAGCCATTCGACACCGTTCAAACTCGTTTTCGGTTTCTTTTTTTAACAACAAAATTCCCATTTTTCTCCTTTCATTAACCTTTTTTCGGCACCAAGATCTGAACTTATTTTAGCGTTCAAATATTTCGACACTAGATTTGGTTCTAAGGACATCTTTTCTACCTGATTTTCGGCCTTATTTATCTAACTTTGCCGCTCAATTGATCTGAATCGACCCTTTCCGCCGATCCCTCTAGGCCCTGTTGCGTGCGGTCGAGTCGGGTCCTCGCGGTGCCGTGTTGCTCTCCTTCGGCTCCAACACGGACACCGCGTTCTTCGACCAGCGCAAGCTGGCCAACCTCTACCGCGCGTTCGCCAACTTTCCGGACATTGCGTTCATTGTGAAGGTAAAGGGGCACCGGATGAGGACGAAAATGGCCAAAAAATGCATTAAATGGTCCTCCTTAAGGCCGGATCCGGGGACACCTTCAGCCGGAACTGGACGCGTCACGAACGGAACATTCACCTGGTACAATACCGTCGAAAGAGGATTACGGTACAGATTTGGCGGGTCTAAGCCTTTGCCCCTTCGCAGTTCGAGTGGGTCGCGCAGACGGACCTGCTAGGTTGGTTTTTTGGAGGCGGATAGGTGTGGTCCCTGAAGTTCCCCATTCGGGATCCTTACAATGATGATTCTGAAATTTAGGATTTCTATTTCTATGGCCTAACTAAGATTGGTCCATTCTGGAGCTACTGCTTATCTCTGATTCGAACTTTTTTTTCTTTTCATGGACTAAGAAAATTTTTGGTGTGTTCATGCTCTTCCTGATTGATCTGGTTCATAATTCTGGAACCATGACTTCGGGATTCTATACATTCACAAGTCAGAATGCGAATTTCAAGTTCAAAATCCTGAGCATCGGTTCGGATTTTTGAACCTTCCTCTATTACCATGGCTCTGGTCCCAGCATTCCCCTGTCCTAATCTTCTATGTTGCTTATTCCTAATCTTAAACTCAATTAGGAGTTATTAAACTTAAAATTATGGTTCATGAACTGCTCGAACTCAGCCCATCCCGCTCTGCGCGTGTTCATCTCCCATGCGGGCGCCAATTCTATTCTCGAGTCCGCCATCCGCGGGATTCCGGTCTTGGCCATCCCGTTGTTCTTTGACCAGGTAGGGAAATAGTTTGGCATTCCGGCGCCAAATTCAAATCCCCATCCATTGCCCCATTTCGACCAGCTCCATGTGGCCAAAAGTGCGGAATACCGTGGGTTTGCCCGCGTTCTGACCAAACAGGACCTGCTGGACGAGGAGCGGATCAAGCAGGAGCTGGAGGAGTTGTTGGAGAACCCAAAGTGAGGAAGGAGATACCGTGATAAAATAGGGATTCCCGATCGATCGATAAAATAAATCGATAAATTGCCAACTTTTTGACCATTTTCGACTTTCAGGTACAAGACCAACGCCTTGAGGGTGTCAAAATTGCACCGTGAGAAGCCGGGACAGCCGGAAGAGGAGGTGATCCGGTGGACCGAGTTTCTGCTCGCCAACGGACCCCTTTCGGAACTGATTCCGGAGAGTGCGCGAATGGCTGCCATGGCATATTTCTGCGCGGACATCGCCCTGATCGGAGTAGGCATTCTGATCGGAGTGATATGGATGTGCAGAAAAATGATCGGATGGGCCATGGGCTTGCGCAGGGGGCGAAATGGTGTGGCGGCGAGGCCGAGGAGGCCGGCCAAGCGATTGTTGAAGAGGGATTGAATGACTGATCAGAGGGACAAAACAGAGAATAATGTAAAAAGGGTGCTCAAAGTGATTGATCATTGATCACTAATGCCATAATTTGTGTGGCTATTAACTTATCGAAGAGGTCAGAGCAATCACGCCTATCCCACGGAAAAAGACAAGAAATGAACCCAGCATCTTCCGAATATGTAGATCTCGGCTGCTCTACCATTGAACTACGCCCGCTCCCTAGAGAGCTTGACTAATATAGATCTACCTTTTACATAAGATGATCAAGTGATCGGAGCGATCAAATGATCAGAATAATCTAATGAACGCAACAAACTGATGAGTGAGCTAGATGATAAGAGTGATCAGAGTAATGATTTTCGAAGGATTTACCAATCCGAGCGAGCTTGTCGGAGTGATTTGGACTGATCAGGGTGATCAGACCAAATAGTATCAACTTTAAATTATCGGACCCATCATTTCAAAGTGATTAGAGCACCCATATTCTTATTAAATCAACAGCTCGAACTTTTAATCATTGATCGGAGTCCGATCCCTTCTGATCGGCCCCACTTGATCGCTTCCTTTTGTGGCCATCAGGCCGCCGTTCCATTGACGCAACAGTTGCGCAAAACGTTGCTGACTTGTTAGTGTCCGGCGAGGATTGGCTTCTGGTGGACGCGCGTTTCCGGAACGCTCTTCCAGCGAAGGGGTGTCCGGCTTCCGGAGTGGCATTAAAGGAGGTGACGCAGCTTTTTTAACGCAACTCGGCTGCGTTAAAATTGCATCGGGTTTCCGGACAGGGGTCAGGGGCGGCGATACGTCCCCTACAAAGCAGGTTGGCTTCCACGACAATTGGGACTGGTTCAGGCGAATTCCTGCGAAGCTGTACACCACTCTTTGGTCATCTGCGCAAGGAGTTGCGTATTTCTCTCTCTTTCTCTGTCATCAACGCACTCTCTCCACTCACCGCACTCTCTCAGCCCATTGAACGCTGCGTTCAACTGACGCACTTCTGCCAGCGACAGACTGGGTGGCTCCGGAAGTCGGTCCAGGGACGAGGCCAGCTCGCGTTCTTCCGCTTCAGTGCCGGACAACATCGCTTCCGGAGACGACATGGCGTCCAGCGGAACATTGTTGCGGCGATTCTCGTGCGTATCTGATGCCCCAATCCCGTTGTTTACAGTAAGAAGAACATACTGTACCTGCTAATGGAGATGGTGATGAGCGTACCTCCACGGAAGGGCTACGCATTGACAATGCCTCTTCACTGGACATGGACATGTGCCGTTGGGTGGCAACTGTGCAAGGATTTAAAAGGGTTACTGTAGTCCACAGCAGCCAATTGTGTCAGATTATACGGCAAAAAATTCTCCTGCTGAGTCCCTTGTCCTTACCTTACTGTTGTCAATAGTCAATACCAATGAGATACGGTACCAAAATGCTATATGTATGTGCAAGAATTTTCAACAGATGGTCCAAAAGGTGCAGTAATGGATGCTCAACAACTTTTTAGGAAAACGCAACTAGGTAATTCATTTAGTTTCCGAAATTTTTCGGGCACTATCCTAGTTTCGAAGTCGGCAAAAAATTGGTCTCAATTGGGCCAAAAATGTGAAAATTTGGCCAAAAATGGCACCAATTATTCCAAAAATTCACTTTGGATGGTTTGACGATTGGAAGGATGGTGATGATGATGAAGGGGAGGAAGATGAGGATGATTGTTCTGCTTCAGCTTCCTCCGTTTTGCCCTCGGACAATGCCATAGAGCCAAACAGAGGAAACCGATGGCACAAAGGACGAGGAGGAGGGAGCCAGGGATGGTGATGAGGTAGAGATGGTCCAAGGAGGAGGAGGAGGAGGAGGATGAAGAAGAAGATGGAAGAGGAGGGGAAGAGGGGGAAGAGCCTGAAAGGAATGAAAGATGTAGGGGAAGAGGAAGAAGGACAAAGAAGGGAATAAGGAAGATCCTGTGAAAGGTATATGTATAGGACAGCAGGGCTGCCAAATGTACTTATTTCTAAGATTTGTACTTATTTTTGACCCATGTCCTTATTTTGTCCTTATATTTGGGATTTTGAGAAATTTATTCAAAAAATGACCAATTTTCTTAAGAAAATAAGGTCTAAATTTCAAAATTTCCTCCGGCCGCCCCTATCGGGACGGCCGGGCACCCCATACAGTAAATTTTCTGGGAAATATCATTTAAAAATAGTCAATTTTCTTAAGAAAATGGCCGAAAAATTCCAAAATTTTCTCCGGCGCTGAAATCAAAAATTGATCAATTTTCTTAAGAAAAATGGCTGAAAATTCTCAAAATTTTCTCCGGCAGCCCCTATCGGGTCCGCCGGCACCCTTCAATATAATGATTCCTTCAAAAAAATCTCGAAAAAATTAATGATTTTCTTAAGAAAATAAGGCAAATTTTCAAAATTTTCTCCGGCGGCCCCTATCGGGACCGCCAACACGACACCCCCTCTTAGTGAATTTTCATCAAAAAAATGACCAATTTTCTTAAGAAATTGAATTATTGGTGATTGCAACTGTTGGAAAAAATTCTTTCTGTTGAGAAATATCATTGATTTGATAAAGAATTCGATTTTTTGTTTGATATTGACGAAAAATTTGCGTTTTTAAAAGCGTCCTTATTTTTGACCATAAAATCTTATAGATTTTGACCCTGGTGTCCTTATTTAGGGGTCTTGGGAGTTGGCAGCCCTGGTATAGGATGAAAAAGGAAGAAGAGGAAAGGAGGAAGAGAAAGGGAAGAGGAAGAGGAAGGAAGAGGAACATACCATTGTTGCCGGACAACGGACGACGATGACGAAGGAAGTGGAGAGAAGGAGGGATCGCGGAGGATGAGGAAGAAAGTTGGGCTGGACAGGGCTGAAATTCGGGAAATTTCACACCGGTTTAACCTAACCCTTCCGGAAATGTGTGAAGGTCCTTCCGCCGGAAGAAGCCATCCTCTTAAGGGGCTCTTTCTAGCTTCTTCCGGAAGAATCGTCTCCTCCCCTCCGGAAGTGGATGAATACGGGGAAGGTGAAAAGACCATTCCCCCTAAATGCCATCACGCATTGTTGCGCTTTTGGCCACCCAAAAAGATGACACAAAGGGAGGGCACAGACAGAGGAGGGAGTAAGCATAAAAGCGGGTGAATGCCATTGTCACTCATCCGGCGGAATGAAAACAAACTCTGCAACATCAACAACCACCTTCGGCATGGACAATGGAGCAACGTTTGGCCAATGCTTTGTCTAAAGCTGGCAACTTTGGTAGGAATCCAGACACCCCGCCGAAGAGGATTATGGAAGGATTGAACAGATTAAACAATTTTGAGTCCCCATATTAACAGGCCCCATACATAGTGAAAGTTGCGCGACAATTGTTGGTGTCAGATCCAAATTGAAGACAGCCCACCTCTGGAATTTCAAGAGAAGTTGACCAGCAACTTTTTGAAGGTAGAGGGTTTCTTGACAATTTCATAACCGAGATTGGATTACGAGGGTGGGCTCTCTCAACTTTTTACAGGTATAGGCATCTAAAAGTTTTGTGAATCGGACTAAAACTAAGGTTTCCCTGAAATTTTTTGGCATCAAGAATCGAATTTTGAAGACCAATAAGCTCCAAACCACACCAGAAACGTCATTTGTCCGCTTTACAGGAGGAAACTCCAAAACCAAACTACCAAAATGGTCTGTGCTATATCCATATCCTACCTAAGCTAATGAACAGACTACAACTTCCCACCCCTGCGAATTTCCATTTTAGAATTCCCTCGCGTGCCGTTGTTCCCACCCACCCCATCCATCGATGGCATTTTTGCCCATTCATTTTTTACCCTTTTAGACAAATTGAATAAATTATTCGACGGGCGGTCACTCATACATATGTACAAGATGGACAATCATAAAAAGGTCACCAAATCCCCCGAAAACAACACAGACTCCAAGAAACCCATTTTTTGGAAGTATTTTAAGCAAAAAACTTCTTGGTATGGTAAACTGGCATCCCTGTTTTAACCTTATCCCCGCGTATTTTTGCTGAAAATGGTGTTAAGATCTGTTTAAGGCTAACCCTGAAACAATTTTCTGAAATTCCCGGAAAACCCCTTACGATGAGTCCCGACTCTGTTGTCTGACTATTCTTTAAAAAGTATCAGGGGTTTTAGCAAAATGACGACTTTCTCCATTTTTTTTCTTTACTGAACTACTCTAGTATTGTTTTTTCTGCCCAAAAGTTAGCAGACGTGCTACAGTACCAATGAGCACTCTTTTTCTTTTTCATCAGCACTCTTTTCGTTTTCTTCAACACTTTTTCATGAGCATTCTCTCATTTCAACGAACACTTTTTTTCGTTTCAAATAAAAAATCCATTCCTAACTTTTAGGTAGAAAAAACAATTTTACAGTACCTCGATATTTTCATCTCGATATTCCCGTGCTTTAAAATTGACTTGTACTTGCGAACTTCAGTTACCATACACCCCCAGCAAGAATCTGGATAAAGTTCCCTCTCAAATGCTCCCCGATAACCCGGGATCCTTTATGGGCCATCACAATTTTCATCCTTTAGATACACAATTGGCACTTTTGCCTCCCCCTTTCCTCTTGCAAAATGGCACTTGCAAAAATTTGGGACGGGGTTGAGGGGCCAAAGGTCGTAGCCAAAATGTTCCCAAAAGTGCTGACAAATGAATGAAATGAATGAAAGGTGCTCGACGGGGGTTTGGCCCGCGTGGGATTAATATTAAGGCCTTTGAAGTGCCATTTTTGCACGGCCCAATTCCCACAACACACCTTTTGGCCACTTCCATCCTCCAATGTGTAAAACAATGGCCAAATATGTGTATGTACCATTTTTGGACAATTTGGCCCCCGGGGACACCCCAAAACCGGGGTGGGTGGGTGGCCGAGTGGGTTACACATGGAATTTCCAAAAAATGCCTCAGAGAGATACTACAACTATTTTGGGAACTTTGTAGCCAGCAGAATTCTAGACTCTTCCGGTATCATGCTTGGCAAATCCGGAACTTTCTATGGGGTGCATGACGCGATCATGGATTTCCGAATCAACTTATTTTTTTGTCGCGTCCTTGAATCTTTTACGCAATAAATCCAGCCGTTTCCGGATAATAAAATGAATTGGACAGAGACGAGGATCCGGCTTTCGGAAGTCCTCTTCAGCGGTATTAAACCATTTTCCGCTTCCTATTGACGCATCTTCCTCTTTAAGAGCGTATCTGATGCGTTATGGCGTTTTGGTCCTTTCCTGTGTGATTCAATGGTGTGCTATTTTCGAACCTTGAGAACTAACGGCCTTCCCCTACTCTCCGCCTCCGGATTCCTCATCCATCGATGCGTCATCCGCCTCCATACAGTTTTTGTTACGCCTTCCCCAAAAAGCAAACCTATCTGTCGTATGCATGGATTTTCAAAAAAAATCAGGCTCCTATAATATATAGGTTTTCTGAAGCTCCCCACCCCATATTGTGGTCGCGGAATTGTCCCTTTTCGCATGTCCATGGAGTTATAGTTTCCGGATTTCTGGATGATTCTCGTTCTTCTCCGGTATGATCCCTCCTTCCTATTGGTCTTTTCGTGTTCATTCATTTTCACCGGAAACGGGTCATCTTGGCCAAATTTGGCCATATTTTCTTTTTTTCCGAACCTTCCGGTGTCCCATTCATATGGGGGCGGTCGCGTCACCATTGGCCCCGAAAAACCTTTGAGCGGCCATATGGGCCCAGACTTTCTGGTGGGACGGGGAATGCGAACCCGTGGGAACCGCCGGTGGATGATGGCCCATCGTTCCGGATGATTCCGCGGATCCGGATCGGTTTCCGCCCCTCACACCCTTCCGCACGGCACAATTTGGCCATTTGGGCATTTTTGGCCATCAAAAGTGCCATTTTCCCGCAATTTTTCACCCAAAAAACGTCATTTTCGAAACTTTTCAACTTTGGATGAGATTTCAACCCCAAATTGGCCCTATTTTGGGCCCTCCAAAGTGCTTAAATACCCTGGTGAATCCATCTACCCCCCGGGTCCAGACTCCTAAAAACACTCCTCCCAGAGGATATAATCCGCTTAAACACAAAGCGAAGAACACACAAAATATTGACCCTTAAGTAAACAGACACAACATGGTGGATTTTTGACCTCAAAATGCCACATTTTTGACCAATTTTTGTTGCCAAGAACATCGGATCCTAATCTATCTTGGCCACAAAAATGCCATAAAAATGTTCTAAATGTACCCAGATTTTCTATGGGTTCAAAGACCGAATTTCCCAGCAGATCGTGCCCCAGAAAACAATGAGAATAGGGAGGACAGATTGACCAAAAACTGCTACAAAATTGGCCGAAACCTATTTCAAATTGGTCCATTATGGGAAAAGTCATGGCCAATAAAGACGCGGAAATTGGCCAATGACAATTATTAAATTGGCCATAACTTTTTTTTCAATGGCCAATTCATGTATTTCCTGTGGGATCCTCATTCTCGATCTTTTCCAACTTTTTTCTTTTGGTAATTTTTTTTGGGAAAATGCTAAAATGGACGGTTTATCCCATCTATCCGATCTTTTCACACAAAATTGTGAGAAAAAGCTGCTTTACGTCTAAGGTCACTCGCTTGAATTTTAGACCACTTTGAACCTCTAAAAGGGTCCTTTTGGATCCATTTGCTCAAATGTCAGACCAAATTTGGTTTAAATTCGAATTACAGGTCCCATATTCCCCCGACCCTGATCACTCCACATCTATGGCCTTCCCCGCTCTGATCACTCGTCACTCCTCCTCCTCCCGGACCTTGATCTCCCTGCTCCTCCTCCTTGGTCTGCTGATCACTCTTTCGGCCGGTGCTCCGCTGGGCGATTGGTCGGAAGACGACGACTTCGATGGTCTGAACACCTTCGCCTTCCAGAAGCGGCGCGCTCGCGAGCTGTTCGGCAAGCGCAGTTCCCCACCGGCAGGTCCGTTTTGGATGGTCCAAGTGCCATAGGAAGCACAGGTCCGAGAAATCGAGTCCACGGGGTCAGGGTTTAGGACCACGAAAATCTAGTCCGGATTAATGTTGAGGGGTCCAATTGTCGGATTACGGGCCGAGATCAGGTTTGAGCTAGAGTCCCACCACGGGTCTCGGTTGAAGAATATGTCCGAATATGTCTAGATTCAAATACAGAACCAAATCGCGTTTCACACGAATCAGGCCTGGGTCAAGTCCGGGCTCTAATACGGGTCCAGATTCCAGGTTCGTGTCCAAGTAAAGGTCTGATTTCTGTCCTGGATCGGGTTAGGGCCCAATCATGGTCCTGTTAGGGTCCAAATAGAGCAGGTATGGATTCTGGATTCGGGTTCGGAGGCTTAAATCCAGAACTTTTTTCTCATTAGTTAGAATTTCAAATGTAAGGATGAAGATATCCGAAATCATCTGTTTGTATTTAAATCCACCTTCTCAAAAGTTCCCATCCAAGAACATTTGGGTTTCTAGACTTTTTTTTGGAGGATGTGACTCTAAGGGGTCAACTTGAGCCAAAATTGGCCACAAAAAGTTTTCATATTTGGCCCCATGTGGGTGGTATGTAAGATGAATTTGTGCCGATTTGGGCCTCCCCAGGGATATTGTCCATTGGGTGGCCTCGGTTATCCAAAAATATGTTTTGTATCCCACGCTTATTAAATAACCCAGCAGAAGAGGAAGATTGTATACTTAAAGAAATTAAATTTTTTGAGTTTTTTTTGGAAAATTTTTGATGGACAAGAAAACCTACGAATTTCAGGCGCCGCTCCCTATGAGCGACAGGCGCGGCGCACTCGCGAGTTGTTCGGCAAACGGTCGGCACCATCGATGGACGGTCTGTATCTTTGGCTTTCGGGTTCGAATTTCGAAAAATCTTAACATTTTCAGAGATGCCGGACTATCAAGACCAGGAGGAACAACAGTTTGCCCGACTCAGGAAGGCGCTGATCGACCACGGGGACAACAACGGGGTTCGTGTCGAATTCGAACAATTTTTTGGGAGTTGTTGGGCCACTAATATCGTACCATAAGAAATTTGGTACATCGGCCATATCGGACCAGTTCGATGACCATCCGGGACAAGTTGGCCCTTATTGCCATATTTTGGTCTTTTTGGACCATGTCGGATTTTTCGGTCATTTCATTCATTTTTTGCGACATTTTTGGTCCTTTTAGGTCTTTTTGAATTGTTAGGCCATTTCTGTGACCATTTGGCCCAATTTTGGTCCTCCTGGGCCATCTCGGAATTGTTTAGGCCTTTCGATGACCATTTGCGACAATTTTAGACTTTTGTATCTTATTTCTTGTTTAGACCATGTTTAGGCCATCTAATTCCTTTAATAAACCTAATTTTATAATTTTCCGAACATTTTCGAACTTCTTCGTATCCATTTGCAGACCCCGACCCTGCTCCTGGACGATGGTGGTGCTTCTTCCTTGTGGCTGTTGGAGCAGCAGAGACCCCGCCGGGGCCTCCACCGTCGGGAACTCTTCGGTTAATCGAAATTCGATTTGGGTTCGACATTCGAACTCCTTCTCTGTCTGGTCGCTTCTGCTGTTCTGCCCCCAATTACTTTTTGTACGATCTCTCCATACATTCGTCATTTTTCTGTCTCGACCTTGCATATATTTGTGAACAATAAAAATGATCCAAAAGAATGATTGTCTTTTTAGACGTTTGAGAGATTTTCACCCAAGTGGAATTCCAACTTTTCGCATATGTGAATTTTTTCGATTCCTAAAAAGGATATCGAACCATTCAGATTTTTGTTTTTTTTTAAGAACAATCGCTTTGATGGCATTTCACGGGCCATGCCGGCTTACTCTGATGTTGTTAGAACCAGGGCTGGGTATGGGCCTGCTCCAGGCCAGCCCGGCCGGACCTTCACGAAAAAACTCGGCCCGGCTCGTACGAAATCAGGCTCGGCCCAGGCCCGGAGACAACTAGGTCCGGCCCGAACCGGTCCATGCCCAGCCCTGTTAGAACTAATTTTGGCTTTGAATAATTATTTTAGAATGATTATGCCGTCTAGCCACCCTCAGAACTCAGAACGAATATTTTGGACCAAACTAAATTTTTTCCTTAGGCCGAGAAGTTTTTTGTTCGGAAACAAATTTTCGAAACCTTTGAACAGCATGGCGGATTTACAGGGAGTTCCTCCCCTGAATCCTCACCTTGTCCTGTCCATCGACTCCAAGCTGTTCACCCCCTGCTCTGTTCATCACCACCTCGCATTGGACCACAAATCGCTCTTGCAGTTGTGTTGATCCGCCCGGATCAGCGGGGATGTTGGGCGGGCGGAATTGCAGTTGGTGGCCAAAGAATTGGCCTCCCGGTGGCACAGGGCATCCGTCCTGTGAAGGGTAACGATAGTTCGAATTTTTTCGGCTTCCAGGGAATTTCAGAGCCGTTTTTCCGGTTACCCGACATTTGCGCCAAGCGCAATCTAGACAAATGAGTTTTTTGTCAGAAAATATAGCAAAAATTAGCTACGGAATGAGCCTAAGCCCGTTCGAATTGGTACATAAGACAAATGTTAAGGCCAAAATAAACGAATTTGGTAAATTTTACAAGATTTTGGCAATAAATTTTCTTAGGTTGAACCAATTCGAATGCGCTTAGCCTCATCTTATAGGTAATTTTTTGCTCAATTTTTTGAGACTAAATCATTTTTGTAGGTTGCATTTGAGCCGAGTTATATGACTTGGGGCGCAAATGTCGCGACTCGGTTTTCCCGACCCCCGGGTTTCGGTTTTTCTTTTTGAACCCCTGGGGAATTTGCGAGCTTTCGCCTCCTTCCATCTCTCACCTCGTCGCTGATCTGCAGCGCCTGCACTCGTCCCTGTGCGTCCGCCGCGCTCGGTGCGAACACCACACACATGCGCATGCGCACGCCGGCCCGGTCACGCGCGTGTTCGATGCCGAGCCGAAGCAGTTGCTGTTCCGCCTCCGGACCGTGCCACACCCGCAGCTCACGACTCGCCGGAGTTGCGGGCGTTGCGGTGCTTGCGCGCAACTCGGGCGGATGATTGTCTTCCCCCTCCGGATCCACCGGACAGCGCACAAAATAGGCGTTGTCCTCTGCCGTGATCACTCGCAGATTCATCTCCAGGTCCACGATAGCAACGTGCTCGGTAGGACGCTGAAAAATGAAATATTTATGATATTCTTGGAAAGCTTCAGAGGGTCAAAAATGGAAGGTTGGATTTTCAGGGACCAAGAAATCCAAGTCAGGTTTCCCTGATCGACACAAACCATGCAGACATTTGATCTTATCACC
Source organism: Rotylenchulus reniformis (assembly GCA_001026735.1). Taxonomy (NCBI): domain Eukaryota; kingdom Metazoa; phylum Nematoda; class Chromadorea; order Rhabditida; family Hoplolaimidae; genus Rotylenchulus; species Rotylenchulus reniformis. The sequence goes on from LDKF01001370.1 coordinate 17,732, forward strand.
GTTCACCATTATCTCTTCAATTTCGAGCTCATCGGTGTTAAAAAGATTAAAAAGATCAATTATAGATATTTCCGTAGTCTGTAATTTGGGGTTCGGCATAGAGAGATGGTCTATGATATTGCCGATGTTCAGTTCTTTGCTAAAATTTTGGTTTTCAGCAGGGATCAAAAAATCGATCAATCCACCATTTGAATTTTCATACATTTTGGCCTCACCCGTTGGCTGATAGTATCAGATTTTGTTAAATTCTACATTTCCTACCCTAATAATGCCACATCTTTGCCGGTGTTCCGAGTCCAGTGGCAGCCGGAAGCCCACCCGGGTCCGGCCCCGGCCGGTCACCGCGCACAGTCCGTTGGGCCTGGTCTTCAAGCGCCCATGAAAGGGCTCCGGGAATTGCACGAACAGCTCCATGGCACTGACGGAACAGCGGACAACCACGGAAAACGGATGGGCTAAGGAAGGGGAAAAGTGGTTGAAGAAGAAGTTGAAGCTGTACATCAAACCTATCTTAGCTCAAACGCAACCTAGAAAACCCATTTATGGTCAGGAATAGAGCTAAAAATAAACTACAACATAAGCCTAAGCATGCAAATTGGTCCATTTTGAAAAAGTTATGGTTAAAAATACTACGAATTTGGCCATAACTTTTTTCTAATTCAAATGGGCTTAGGCTTATATTAGTTAACTCTTTGCTCTATTTTCACGGTTTAAACCCCTTCTTATTCTAGATTTTCTTTATATACATTTAAAATCTCTGCAGAATGTCATAAAAGTTTTCAAAATGATCAAATTTTTTCCATTTTTTACATTTTTTTACCTCTCTAAATCCCCAAATCTACAAGGATCTAAAAAATTTTCTTCGACGACCCATGAGAATTTTCGAATTTGATAAAAAAATTTCATTCGAAAATTTCCTGTCTACCATACCTGAAAGGGAGTTGGCCGAATTTGTGCAAGTAACATGCAAATGGAAGAGGAGCAGATTGGCGGCCAAACAGCGACGGCAGAGCATCAGAGCAGCGCCAGAACCCAAACACAATGTGAACAAAAACAAAAAATGCCAAGAAATTGTTATGTGAAGAAGTCGCGATCTAACTCGCCAATCCTTAAGCTTCCCAGGATCAACCTCTAGAAATGCCCAAATCTACAAGCACAGAATTTGTGTACAAACAAAGGTAGAAAAGGGACGGGAATCGGGCATCGGTAGAAGGAATTCAAGGAAGGAGTTTTGTTGGAGATGCCCGGATCCAGGGATTTCCCAGTCGGGGACGGGGACGACCGAGGCCGACGAAGGGGATTGCAGAAAAAGAAGTGATGGGAGAAGCTAACGGGGATGAGGATCGGGGATGTTAGGGATCGGGGATGTTAGGGATTCCGCGCGAGCTGTGTCAAATGTCGGGGAACTCTCCAGCAGCAGGCACAAGCCAGGCCAATTTAGTGCCAACATGAGAACTCCAACTCCCCGATATTTATGCACAATTCGGAGTTAGAGGTTTCACCTGCTGCTGGAGAGCAGCAGCAGATCGATCGCCCCCCCCCGCTCTTCACACTTTCACAAAGATCATGGATGATTTTGCTTTTGGGGTGCTGGTGGTGTTGGTTTGTTTCACTTCGTCCGTCTTCGTCGTCCTCCGTCCTTCACCGTATAAGTTGCGCAGGGAGAGGGCGCTATAATTGCCATCCAGCCGGAGGAGGAGAGCGACCGAATGGATGGATGATCCATGGATCATCCCGCGACTTCATCCATCCTTTCATCCTCATCCCTTCCGCCGATCTCACCCAGCGACCGATGGTCATCATTATTGTGTTCGCGTCATTGTTGTTGTTGATGTCATTGTGTTGTTTTGGGATCCATCCTGCACACTCCGAAACATTGGAATTGGAAGAAATTTGAGGTTCAAAATATCAAAAATGGTCAATTTGGGCCCGATCAGATCAGTATAAGGACCAGCTTTGATCAAGATCATCAGCATCGGTAGGACGATGGCGCAGATCATTGATCAACTTACTCACACATGATGAAAATCAACTGATGTTGTCATCAGAGAGATCAGGGCTCATTTCGGCAGTAGCCTCAGTTCTATATCAGATCTTTTTGGTGCTATGTCATTTCTTAAAAATCGGACAAAACGGGCATTTCTTAAAAATCAGCCAAAACGGGTGTTTCTTAAAAATCGGACAAAAAGTTTTTTTAAAAGGGAAAGAATATATATAGTGAGCTTTTTCAAAAAACCAAAAAATTCATTTGTCTTTTTTGCATATATTTTTATTCTTGAAAATTCAATTAAAAAATAATAAAAAAATTAATTTAAGTTCTAATAATCTCATTCAACCAAATTATTATTTACGGCTACCCAATCTAGATAATAAATAAAAAAATTTTTTAAAAGGAAATTGGATTAAAAATCGCAAAATATGGAAGTATAATAGAGATTAAAAAGTGCAATATGCGCAAAAATTCGCCACAAAAATTATAAATTTTTTTAGATCAAATATATTGAAAAAATATGCAGAAATTTATCAAAAAAGACAAATTGAAATTTTCTGATAAATCAGAAATTTTTTTAGTTTCAATATCAAAATTTTTCTGATTTTTTTGAAAATCAGAAGAATTTGTTGTTTGAAGTTTTATTGTAAAAGATTTTGGCCGATTTTAGAAACGCCATCTGTTGGATGGAAAAAATCAATATGGCCGATTTTTAAGAAACATCCCACCACTCTTTTTATGCATTTACAGCAAAAAATTTCTCATTTTTCTTGATCTCGAGTCTCGGATACATTTTTCGGTCTCGATTCTCGGAAATATTTAACTCTCGATCATCACTACATTTATTCCAGGGGTGGTCACGGATACGGATAATCCGCGGATACGGACGGATTACGGATATGAGCTTCATATCCGCGGATATCCGCCTAAGGAAAATGCACCCCTAAGAATGGCATTTTTATCGAGAGTTTAAATATTTTTTAGAAAATTTTAATATAATAACGAAGATTCTTAGAAATCTAAATTTTTCCAATCAAAAATACCAAAATCTTAAGAAAACGACATGTCATTTCCAAAAAGTTTTCTATTTTTTTCCTTTCTTTTTTCTGAAAAAGCGGATATATGCGCGGACGGATATGGCAAAAAATTGAGGCGGATACAAACGGATACGGATATGAACCTCACGGATATATCCGGACATGGATTTGAAAAATCGTATCCGTGACCACCCCTGGTTTATTCAACGATAAAAATTGGGCGCCGATTGAATTGCTTTGAACCTAGAATTTTATGAAACGAATCTTTCACTGAAGTGACAGAGAAAAATAACGGAAAAAGAGGCGTTGGTACAGAAGATGGGGTCAGGTCCCAAGATCCCAGGACCGAAGATCCCAAAAAATTCCCTTCAAACAAAAACCTTTTTTAGACGTTGCTAGGCCGAAACTATAAAAAGCAAAAAGGTATAGAATTTTAAGGCCCCACTTTTGGCCTTGTTAGTTTTTCGAATTTCCCTGAAAAATTTTGAAATTTTCGAAAAAATGCAAAAAAAACCGATATTTTTTAAAATTCCAAAAATTTCCAAGGAAATTCGGGGAAATTCGAAAAACTAAAAAGGCCAAAGATGGGGTCTTAAAATTCTACACCTTTCTGCTTTTTATAGTTTTGGCCTAGCAATGTTTAAAAAAATTTTGAATGAAGGGAAGTTTTTGGGATCTTCGGTCCTGGGATCTTGGGACCTGTAGCCCAGAAGATCCCCTCGCAGAACATCCCCAAACTGGCAAAAAATATCCCCATGTCCAAAAACTTTGTTAGACCTGTTAGACCAAAAGTATAAAAAGCAAAGTTGTGCAGAATTTAATGCTCTACCTTCTGATATGTTTAATTTTTCGAAATTCGAACAAAAAGTTCGAAATATTCCCTAAAAACCTTAGTCAGTTTGGGGATCTTCTGTTTGGGGATCTTCTGCGATGACCCCGGAAAAAGAGTACATAGAGAAAAGGTGCAGAGAGAAAGTCCATAAAGGAAAACTTCCTCTTCATAAAATCTTAGAGCCAAAAATACATTTCCAATTCATAGGAATTGTAATAATGACCAATGATATGTAATTCAAATGTATCGTTCACTCGTATTTGTTTGGCATTATGTTCCCTTTTGCACTTGTCTGTCGCCATTGTAATTGTTTTCCCTTTTTCTTCCTTTCCTTTCCTTCACGCCTACATGTATATAAGCTAGTGATTTTCCCTCATTCTTTGCAGTTGGTTCTCACCCCAGCTCGCCATTGTCTATTGTTTCTTGTATTCAATAAACACTCTTCGGGTTCGGACTTCACTTTGGGGGTTGTCCTTACTCTACAAACTATCATTCTTCATCGGGCAGTGGCTGTCCTATACATTCTTCAAATTATTACTTGGTAGCACCGGATGNGTTCGGATGTGTCCTTGTCGCGGCTGACATTCTGGTTGTGCCGATGCTCTGGTCGTGCCGCAAATCTGGAAGTCAATGATGTCGGCGCGTGGAAGCGCCTTGAACAAAGAGGGGGATTGTAATAATGACCAATGATATGTAATTCAAATGTATCGTTCACTCGTATTTGTTTGGCATTATGTTCCCTTTTGCACTTGTCTGTCGCCATTGTAATTGTTTTCCCTTTTTCTTCCTTTCCTTTCCTTCACGCCTACATGTATATAAGCTAGTGATTTTCCCTCATTCTTTGCAGTTGGTTCTCACCCCAGCTCGCCATTGTCTATTGTTTCTTGTATTCAATAAACACTCTTCGGGTTCGGACTTCACTTTGGGGGTTGTCCTTACTCTACAAACTATCATTCTTCATCGGGCAGTGGCTGTCCTATACATTCTTCAAATTATTACTTGGTAGCACCGGATGGTTACACGCTATATAGGCTGTAACCGATCCAACCTCAACAACAACATGCTTATTCGAAGTAAAGCTCCGAATAAAGCTCACCAACGATGTTTCTTCAAATTATCACTTCAACTGCGTCGAATTCTCTACCGTCACTACATGAACTCCAGAAATCAAGGGCAAAGGACAAAAAGCAAGCAGCAAAAAAGCACCAGTGACAGATCGCACGTAGAGCGTGCATCTGATCAAAGAAAGCTGGGTAGCAGTAAAGCTGTTGCAAAAAGATCCACAGCCNTTCATCGGGCAGTGGCTGTCCTATACATTCTTCAAATTATTACTTGGTAGCACCGGATGGTTACACGCTATATAGGCTGTAACCGATCCAACCTCAACAACAACATGCTTATTCGAAGTAAAGCTCCGAATAAAGCTCACCAACGATGTTTCTTCAAATTATCACTTCAACTGCGTCGAATTCTCTACCGTCACTACATGAACTCCAGAAATCAAGGGCAAAGGACAAAAAGCAAGCAGCAAAAAAGCACCAGTGACAGATCGCACGTAGAGCGTGCATCTGATCAAAGAAAGCTGGGTAGCAGTAAAGCTGTTGCAAAAAGATCCACAGCCGATAACGGAGTATCAGAAAGATGGATGGAGGAATTCTCGCTGGAGATGCTAACGATGATGAAGCAGCAATTAAAAATGTTGGAAGAACAATTAAAAGAGCAAAAAGAATCTCGACAACGAATTATGACGCAATGGAAACACGAAAACAAAATGGAAGAAGGAAGACGCGAGTGTCAGCAAATGCAAAGCACCGCCACCGAATCTATCTCCACAGATATGGTCGAAACAGCAATGAATTCGGTAGAGCCGTTTTCAACTGCAACAGACCAAAAACATTCGGTTGAGCCGGTACACACGTCTGACCCTCATCCTTGTATCAAATCGGAGGAATGTCACCTTCCACTAGGGGGAAGGAACAATACATGGCTGATCGACGTTTCCTGCAAACTTGTTGAGCAAGTTTCCGAAAATGAGAAAGCTGTAGAAACTTCTGAAAATCATCCGTGTGTCAATAAGTTTCCTCGAACGAAGAAATCCGCCAGGTTCAAGAAATCATGGCCGAACGAATCCAAATCAAGTCAAAATCGGATGCAATTTGCTCGATCGACTGTTCAGCTTTCGCGAGCATCGCTTCATCCTAGATGCTCTTCTTTGAAAGAGCCTAGCCATCGGAAAACTCGTTGGGTTGAGCACAGTCATTTCTCCAACTTCATGTCGCAGACGAGCTCAAGTGTCAGGTGTTCGGATGTGTCCTTGTCGCGGCTGACATTCTGGTTGTGCCGATGCTCTGGTCGTGCCGCAAATCTGGAAGTCAATGATGTCGGCGCGTGGAAGCGCCTTGAACAAAGAGGGGGATTGTAATAAT